>JAJTWR010000407.1:122500-147500 GCA_021613335.1 Whitmania pigra | reverse complement strand
TTAACAACTTCTTTCAGATGTCTAATTTCATTCATTCAAATGAAAGAAAGAATGTAAGCCTCGTGAAGTATAAAATGAAACTACGATGAATTCCACGAGGAGCAAAAAATAAATAAAATACCGAGAATAAATCGGAAAATTAACTCAAAGAGTTTCAGAAGAAGTTTCTGGTGCGGAAAAAATACCGAAAAAGGAGTCTGTGATGAATGGACTGCTCGAGTTATTGCGGAAATGTCTCCCAAAAACAAGTTTTCATCAAATCGGATGAAGTTTATTTTGAACTTCGTTTTTGTTCAACACGAATGGATCGGTTTGGTAATAGAAAGAGCGATGAAATATTTGAAAGGAATGCATTGAAAAATGCCAGTTGTGATTTCAGGCTCGATTAGAGCGATGATGAATTGGAATTTTCTCGGACTCGTCATACCATCTTTGTTGTCATTCTTAATTTTAGAATATCATGCGCGATGATGATAATGATGATCATTAATATAGCTATATTATTATCATTATTATAATGGTAATAATTATTAGAACTATCACTGTATCAAATATTTGGAGACTTCGATAGAAATAAATATTTAAATAAATATTTAAATTCAAACGAGAATATAATAATGTCTTTTTATTCGAAAGTGCTGCTTGTTGGAGAAGAGTTATAAATATCTGCTATGACGATGACGTCATTCTTGTGGTGGAGTGGAACAGGAAGTGGTTGAGATGAAAGAAGACAGGAGGAATGAATGAATGAAGTCTCTTGTCGACTCTCAGATGTTTATAAATGTTTTTTTTTCTAATAATTCTGAAAAAATCAGTCTTTAATTATTAATAATAAATTCGAATTAAACATTTAACAAAATGGTTAATAATATTTAATTTACTTGCACTTATTAACAAATAACGCCAAGCGATCGACAAATGAAATGCGATCGCCTCAGCACTCCGCTGTAATATTTTACAATAAAATAAAATAAAATTAATCTATTGAAACTAAATATTAAAACTGACCAGAGTGAATAGGACGAGAAACCTTGTGATGTCCCCGATCATTCTGCCCAGAGAAATCTGGAGTGGACCGAGGACTTCAAAGGCAGGCATGAGATACGTTGTCCGTGCGATGCTCAAAACGTTGGCAACGGCAAAGAGCACATCGGACACTATTTCTGGATCGTTCGGTTTCCACTCGAAGCGTGCTTTGGAGATTCAATTTAGAAGTTTTACTGAATAAATCAGCTATTATTTCATGAAAATTCAATTTCTTTTATTTTGGGGTGCTTGGTCTGTGCCGAATCATTCTAAGTTGGACGTTTTTTTTTATTTTAAATCAATCGCTGAATTTCTTCTCAGAATTATTTAATAACATTTTTAAACTTTTTATTTTAAATGATGAAAAAAAATGTTTGTTATAAATTAAGAATTATTTCAGACAACCTCCTCATTCATCCATAATTTTCACCTCTTGACTTTCACATTTTTAAGTTAATCTTCAGGATTAACTTCAGCTGATCGCAACTTGAGATAGTTACAAGTTCTGAATTTTATAATTTCAAATTCTGTAGACAAGTTTAGTACTCATGGAACTTACATGCTTGCATAAAATAGCTCTTGTCATGTCTTAGTGGATCGGTGAAGATCTCGCGTTCGATGTTGTCGTACAAAGTGTAGTTCTTCGTCAGCAGGGCATCCCTTGCTCTTGCAGTTCCTCCGTCGTAAAATCTGTCGGCTGACTTGATCCAATGATCGACCAGGAATCTGAGGGTGTAACTGGAGAGGTAGAGCGAGAGGACGATGAAATCGATCCAGTTGTAGTTGTCCAGGAAGTAAACACGCACTCCGGAGTTGTACATTTGCTTGCACTCCATCCAGAGCAGACCTATCGGGAGCGATCATTATAATCATCTCGTTAATATTCAATCAGTTTCTCACCTAGGACCCAGAACATGAGGCATATTTGAACGTTGGTGATGAGGATGTTGGCAGGTCTGAAAGTCCCTTTCAAGAAGCTTTCCACTCTTTCTGACCTCGCAAACTCGTCGTCGAATTTTGATTGGTCGACGAAGTGACCCAGTGACATATTTTCAAACCATTCGACAGCCGAGGTCCGGGTGGTTGGGATGGGGAGAAACCTTTCACCCAACCTGAAGGTGGCAGCAGCGAGGAGGATGAGGAAGCAGAGGTGGGAAAACGTGTGCGTGATGAACTTCGACGCAGGGCACCTAAGGGCATTTCCGACCTGAAAATTGTGTTTTTGAGTTCCATAAAGAATTACACGTTGGGAAGTTAACAATTATTTAATGCATGATGTCGGTTCTAATTACTGTTAATTATTAATAATTTTATTATTATTATTATTATTTTGTTTTTATTAGATACAATGGAAGGGCCCAATTGGAGCACTAACACAATTGCGAAAAAACAAGACATCGACCGGAGTGTATGCAAGGGCAGCAAATAGATTAAATGTAATTTAACTATTGACTGAAGTCTAAGTCACGTATTAATGCGTTGAAACGGGAGACCGTGGTTGATTTAACGACATCACCTGGCAATGCGTTCCATGGCTTTACAATTCTATTGCAACTGGAACAAACAATATCATCATAATAACAACAGAAATGGATTTATTAGGAAAAACTATGGAAATTTTAAGTACGACGGACAAAGTAGACAAAGTATTATTATTATTATTATTATTATTATTATTATTATTATTATTATTATTATTATTATTATTATTATTATTATTATTATTATTATTATTATTATTATTATTATTATTATTATTATTATTATTATTATTATTATTATTATTATTATTATTATTATTATTATTATTATTATTATTATTATTATTATTATTATTATTATTATTATTATTATTATTATTATTATATTATTATTATTATTATTATTAATGCTGTTCGTAATTACTCAGGATGTTTTAATGTTTTTGAAAAAGTAATCAATTTGAGTACTTGTTCGATGTAATCTCATGATTCTTTTAGGAACGCTTTTATTAAGTTTTCTGGATTTTTGCGGTTCTTTTCGTCGTTGTTATGTTAGACATTTATGAAAATTTGTGTTTCTTTGTGTCTATTGCGTATAAATTAATTATGATAATTTATAAATTAAATGTAGTAATTTATTGAACCACAAAGAAGTCTTGAAACAACAGTCTGATGGAAGTTTACCGCCACCATTTGTCAAACGTACAGGATAATTTGGTGGTCGGTGTAAAGAACCAATTCTGGTGATTTAAACATTTCCATGCTGCACTCTCCTCTTATTTCTTCCACTCAATCAAACCAAAGGAATTTTACGTGGAGTTTGTCATTTAGGACCTGGAAAATGAGGAAATGAGGAAATGAGAGGATATTCAAGCGCAATGAAACCGCGTCACCGAAGCATTTTGATGATGAGGTTTAAGAATTGTGCAAGAACGTTGTAAGACTGATGTGAGATTGATGTAAGATTGGTGTAACGTTTATGCATGATTTATGGATCTCAGGCGATCCTCGCATTTTTAAAGAATTTCTTGTGATCAGAAAATGTCCATTGTAAGTGCCAAGAAATCAGAGTCTTGGAGTGAAACACGACATTCGTGAATAATACAATTTTATTTAAACTGAAATTAAATTAATAATGGAAACAAAACTTTATAACCTTGAAATAAAAAATTGGAATTTAGAAAATTCTTTCACCCTAACTAAGGCATGAAATTAAAATGTTGAAAATTACATTCGAAAGATCAAAGGTGATTAACATTTATTTTTAGCTTCTTCACTAGTTGTATAATATTATGCTAATGAGATTGGTGGAACAAGCAGAAGAAACAATCCGCAATGATTGGACACAGTTTGATGACTGGTAATTTGCATAAAATTTAATATTAAATTAAAGTATTAATACTAAGTGAATATTATCATTGTAAATATTTGGTTTCTCCATTTCCATACATTTTAGCTTCTTTAATTTTGGCAGGTTGGCCGAACGTGTTCCTGCATACGACAAGTGGTAGAGACAGTCGTAATGTGTCGTAAGCTCAACCATTTATTTTAATTTATTTTAATTGTGTAAAATTGCTCAAAATATTGAAAATTGTGCTTAAAAAAAAATATTTTCAATACAAAATATTAATATTATGGATTCTCATTAAAAACAGTTTTTTTCTAATAAATACAAATAAAAGACAGATTTTGACAAAGCACTAAGATTCTAATAAATTGCAAATTCATTTCAGTAAATTTAAATTGAATTTAAAACAGCGCCAAACCTTGTTACTGGGAGCGATGATGTACACGAGACAGAACAGGGGCACCAGAGGCACGCAGACCACCCACATGACGATCTTCTTCCACAGGGGCAGGGATTGCATGAATCCCGTTTCTGAGCCGAACCATATGCTCGTCAGGTGCTGTTGGCAGTTTGGATGTGCGACGAACTGTAACGAACAACTCATCCGTGACTTTATCCGCCATTGTTTTTCGACAAAAATCGCTGGTTGTAAATAAAACTCTAGCAGTTTTGAAACTGTAAACTGTCTAAAAAAAAATGTGGGTGATGACGATGATAGTCGTAGGGATGTCACGCGATCTCCATTTACTGAGTTGCTGTAGCACTTGTTAAGAGACGACGGAGATGGTGGAGTTCGTGTTCATTCAAGCGTGACCGTGGATAGGATCTACACGCTTTTATCTGGCTCCATCTCTCAATAAACATCTCAATGCTGAACTTTTAACTTCTTTCGCGTAAAAATATTGAATTCTCCTGGGTTTTTTTTTTGTTTTTTCTTAAAATATTTTTTAGGAATACGACAGAATATTTGACTGCAATTGATTTGCAAAGATTTTGTGCGAATTCAAACATTTTTATTGCTTCAGTCAGTTTCTACTTTTAAGCTTACATCGTGTTTCAAACACGCGACGATTTCTCATCATCAAATAGACTATTTGAAATAGTAATAGCATCAATAAAATCAATAGTAATAACATTATAAGTATTTAAAATGTCAAATTGAAGAACAAAATTATAAAATTAAACCGGTGAACAGTTTCATTTTTGTTTAAATCAACATTACCCCGGTTGATTTTTATAATATCATATTTTTATATTTAAAGAATGCAATACAATCCATATATCTCTAAAAGTGATGAGAAATTATGAGAAGTAACTTCAATTAGTTCAGGAGATGTTGTAAATTGTCAAAAATAATAATAAAAAATAATAATAATTCCACGCAATTCACATGGAAATGTGTGATAAAAGATTCTGAAGTTAGTTTCCCAAACAAATCAGTTACAGGAACAAGAGGCATCATCCGAATAAATTATTAAATTAATAAATTACTAAATGAATTTTTTAAATTTAAAAATCATCACCTTTTTCTCTTCGTATTCCATGGCCATTTTGAGTCTTGCCAAAGGATCTCTCGACCCGCTGCCCGTGGCCCCCTCACTGAGGACTGCCTCGACCTCCTGTGTGCCTCTGCACAGATCCATCAATTCACATGCAAAATCCATGCACTGTTCGACCAGGCTCAGGTATTCACTCTGAATTAAAAATTTTATTTCAATTTATTGTTTAATTTTTCAAATCTCTCACATATTTCTCGAAAATTTCTCTTCATATTTTGCTTCGACCTTAAACTCCTTCTCGACTTGTGCCAATTTCTTCATCTCCTGCCTCAGTTCAAAGGTCGTCATAATTGGGTCAGGACTCGATAGGGCCATGTAGGCGGGGCTGGCGAGGGCTCTGTAAGCATTGAGGCGTGACCTTGACCTCTTGAGGGAGTCATAGTTCCGCTTGGTTACGCACTCCGAGCATCTGCAGGAAATGTGGTGAGGTTTCTCGATGGTGTGGTTGCGGCTGAGAAACATTTGGATGATTTCGTGGTTGTTGTAGTGGGCAGCCAGGATGAGAGGGGTGATGTCGGGGGAGAATTGACTTTTCTCGTCGGTGCGGAAGAAAGGGTCCTTTTGACGCATGCGCAGTGAATCTTCTCCTGCTATGTAGTTCGGATGCTCTACGATGGTGCGTACGATCTTTGTTGACCCCTGGGAAATCGACTTTGCATGATCATTATCATCACCATGGTCACAGATATATTGCAATAATAATAATAATAATGATAATCATCATAATCACAATCATAATCATAATCATCGTCGTCGTCGTCGCGTCGTCGTCATCGTCATCGTCGTCATCGTCATCGTCATCGTCATCGTCATCGTCATCGTCATCGTCATCGTCATCGTCATCGTCATCGTCATCGTCATCGTCATCGTCATCGTCATCGTCATCGTCATCGTCATCGTCATCGTCATCGTCATCGTCATCGTCATCGTCATCGTCATCATCATCATCATCATCATCATCATCATCATCATCATCATCATCATCATCATCATCATCATCATCATCATCATCATCATCATCATCATCATCATCATCATCATCATCATCATCATCATCATCATCATCATCATCATCATCATCATCATCATCATCATCATCATCATCTCATCATCATCATCATCATCATCGTCATCATCATCACCACCACTTCAGAGAAATGGAGAACAATCCCCAAAACTCATGAAATCAAAGCGTTCCAAGTTCATGTTTCCACAGCACGTTGAAGCGTAAAATGTTCAAAAGATGTTCCAAAGCTTTCAAGGACATTAAAAAAGAATTTTCAGGATTTCACATGAAATTATGTTTAAATACTTTTTTAAACGGAGCTTGAACCAAATCTTGTACTTTTAAGTTATAATTTTATGACATCAGTTACAATAAGCAGTCACAACAACAACATAAACAAGCAACAACAACAACAACAACAATAACTTGAACAACAACAACAACAGCAACAACCTGTCCACACCTTACTAATGGCGTGGAGGAGAGATTCCTCGATGCATTCGAACTGAAGTCTGTCTAAAAGCAGTTCAATGGAATCCAAGTTGTCGTTGTCGACAGCCAGATGGAGTGCAGACCTGCCCATGTAATCGACGCAATTCACGTTCAGAGGGACGTCGACTTCCTCCAAGGACTGCCTCAGGATTGGAACGTCGCCGAGGGCGGCTGCGTTCAGGTAAACCCTCTCCTCGTCTGTCAGCTGATTGGTAAGCAGGGGTTGAAATTGAAATTAAAATTTAAATTAGAATTGAAATTAGAATTGAAATTAGAATTGAAATTAGAATTGAAATTAGAATTGAAATTAGAATTGAAATTAGAATTGAAATTAGAATTGAAATTGTAATTTAAAGTAGAATAAAACTGGATATTAAAATGATTATGTTTGGGATTTACTCTTTCGTCTTGTTTTAAGCAATTTAGCTGATTTTATTTGTTTAAAAAATGATTTTTTTTTTGGAATAAATTTGGATTTAATCTCAAATCATCTTAATTTTGCAGTAATTGATTTTTTTGCAAGCTATCATTAAAAATAAAAATATTGATTTAATTTTGTAAGAGTTGAATGTTTCAGTAATTTGAATACGGCAAATGGTTTCACCATTGGCATCGTATCTTCTAAATTTGAAAAAAAAGAAATCACAAATTGCATTTGCAAATTTAAAATATTTTAAAAAATGAATATGAGAAAATAAATTTTAATTCTGAATTGCAAAGTCACGCGAATGTGTGGACAAAATAATGCGATTATTTGTGAAATAAACAAATATCGGTTGTTTGAAAATTTTTAACTTCATTTATTTCAATTTTTTAAATCCTGGATTATGTCATATGAAGCTTTTAGTTTCAAATGCTTACATTTGATTTTCTCATTTTTCTTGGAGAATTAAGAATTAATATTATAATTGATAATATCAAATTAATATTATTATTAATATTATCAAATTAATATTATTATTGATATCATCAAACTAAAAAAGAAATCGGTCACAAGAAGTTTAAAAGAGAAATTAGATAATTTAATCAAAATGGTTGAATAACTTCATAAAGCAAAATATAAATAAACATGGGGAATTGTTATTAAACAATGCTAATTAATGTATTCAATAACGCCAGGTAATTTATGACAAATAATTTACTTAATTAATAGTTAATCATTTATTTTAATTAATTAAAAATAATTTATCAAAGTTAATTAATAATTAATTATAAATAATTTATCAAAGTTAATTAATAATTAATAATTATTTTAAATAATTATTTTTAATAATAATTAATAATTATTTTTAATAATAATTAATATTTATTAATTAATAATAATTAATAATAAACTAATGTCTAACAACCTGGACATCTTCAAAGTTTGTGAAGAGGCAACCTTTCGTGGACGATGACCTTGGAATGATTCTTCTGCTTTCAAGGACATTTGATCTGAAGGTCACAGTATCAATAAGAGTATCTATGAGAGTTTGATAATTACTTTATTATTTATTACATTTTATTAATTATTAATAAATATTTTGGCTTTGGTTAATTATTTTATTTTATGCTCAATTTGTGTAATAATTTTTAAATTAGTTTGTTCTAAAATATAATTAATTAAATTCGTCTTCGGGGCGATAATTTTGTTTTTTGAAATCACATTTTTTACACTTTGCATTAAATATCTTTTGCCTAATATTTATTACGTTTAACAGATGCATGAAGCGTTAAACATAAAATCATTTAGTATGTTTTTCAAGTTTTGCATGTAATTTTGATGATGTTAATGTAATGTTAAGTTAATGATGATTATTAAAGTAATTGTAGGATAATAATTTGTTATTATTATAATTATTATTATTATTATCATTATTATTATTGTGGCTTTAAAGTCATAATAACATCATAGGATAATAATTTATTATTAATATTATTACGCTTTAAAGTCATAATTATCAACACATCTTCAGTTCAAGAGAAATTAAGTTATAGTAATGCAATGTAATTGTGAGTTGTTAACGTGGTATTTATATTATTGTGTTAATATTTTTAATGAATATTTCTTGATGTCTTTGACTGCCGATAAGGTCACGTGTTGATTGGCCTGCATCACGTGATGTGACGTCATGGATTTTCAAGATGGATTCAACGGAAGGAGAAGCTCTGATCAATCTGGCAGGCTGTGAATCACTTGTGAGCAAATAAAGATGGCGTCCATATTTGTTGTGATGACGATGATGATGATGATGATGATGATGACGAGATGATGATGATGGTGATGATGATGATGATGATGATGATGATGATGATGATGATGAAGATGACGATTACGATGACGGTGACGATGACGATGACTATGACGATGACGATGACAATGATGATGACGATGATGATGATGATGATGATGATGATGATGATGATGATGATGATGATGATGATGATGATGATGATGATTGATGATGATGATGATGATGATGATGATGATGATGATGATGATGATGATGATGATGATGATGATGATGATTGATGATGATGATGATGATGATGATGATGATGATGATGATGATGATGATGATGATGATGATGATGATGATGATGATGATGATGATGATGATGATGATGATGATGATGATGATGATGATGATGATGATGATGATGATGATGATGATGATGATGATGATGATGATGATGATGATGATGATGATGATGATGATGATGATGATGATGATGATGATGATGATGATGATGATGATGGATGATGATGAGATGATGATGATGATGATGATGATGATGATGATGATGATTGATGATGATGACGATGATGACGATGACGATGACTATGACGATGACGATGACGATGACGATGACGATGACGATGACGATGACGATGACGATGACGATGACGATGACGATGACGATGACGATGACGATGACGATGACGATGACGATGGCGATGACGATGACGATGACGATGACGATGACGATGACGATGACGATGGCGATGATGATGATGATGATGATGATGATGATGATGATGATGATTGATGATGATGATGATGATGATGATGATGATGATGATGATGATGATGATGATGATGATGATGATGATGATGATGATGCTGATGATGATGATGATGATGAAGATGACGATTACGATGACGGTGACGATGATGATGATGATGATGATGATGATGATGATGATGATGATGATGATGATGATGATGATGATGATGATGATGATGATGATGATGATGATGATGATGATGATGATGATGATGATGATGATGATGATGATGATGATGATGATGATGATGATGATGATGATGATGTAGAGCGCATGTTTCAAATCTTTAAAGCAAAAAATAAATTGTTTTTTGCGGTAAAAGCTTTCGTTTCATGACATAACCAAAGGAAAAAGACTGTTTAAGACTTCTAAAGAACATAAACACAATAACAATAAAACTGAAAAATTATTGCTAGAAGAATGAGGTAGAATTTGAAATGTTATTTTAAGGCACGCAATGATGAGATGTTTCATTGAAATCATTCTCTAAGGGTTTTAAATCAAATATGAAATAAAATGCAAGAAATATTGTAATTTTTACATAATAATTAAATTAATATAAATGCGTTAATAATATAACTACAAATTATAATAATTATATTACATTTTCTTATAATTAATCACAAGCATTTGTTAATGAAACACTAATGTAATATATACGAAAGGTGTTTGACCAGAATAGCACCAGAATAAACATTTTCAACAAAACTGTACATCAAATGAAATAAATATTTCTGAATTTATTTGCTTTACATTCAAAATATTAAAATTTAAGAAATGTTTATAATCATCAAATTTAAATCACGTGTCCAAAACTGTCCAACCAATAACATCTCTTCGAACAAACAATATCTAAAAAAATAGCTAAAAAATATCTTTAAAAAATAACTAAAAAGGTTTCTATTTTCGTAAATTTAAAAAGTAAATTTTTAAACTATGAACTGTAAATGTTTCGTTTACGTTTGAATTATTGGGATTTTCTCTGTTTTAATGACCATCCATGACGTCATTAATCATTCTTATTCTTCCGTTGTGTGTCTTTCTGGGCCTCAAATGAGGGCAGAAATTAAACTGTGAAGTTGAGAACATTTTTTTAATAATAAAAAGGTGGAACAATACTCCTTCATTTGCTGTCCTCAAAAATTGAACAACAACAACAACTGCACTTGTCAACAACAAGGATTCGACCAAGACAAGTTATCTCTTTGAAACTTCTCAAGTCAAAAAGTTTTATTTCTTTTTAACGAATTATTCGCTGGATTCTTAAATTCTAATCCTCACGTTTATGGGAGTAAAAATTTTGGCCACATAATTTAATTATTAATATTTCATAAGATATAAATTTCATTCGCATTGTAATCCATGTAATCTCACGTAACAATTGCAATCTCGTGTAATCAGATCCTTGGAAATCCTGGGAAGAAAATGTTCTGCGCTACATAAATTCAAACGATTCGCTCGATTGAATAACATTTCGGTGAAGTTTACGACCTTCCTGGCCAAATAAAGAATAATTTAAAATAATTAAAAGAACTCATTTTGAAGGAAAGTTGATGAAAAATATGGAATGGAAATTCACTTGAAACTTAAAGTCTTTCATATAATTTTGTTAAAAATATTATTTAACCACAAATACAACCAGCGCGAGGGTGACCCGTCATAACAGCCCGGCGACAGAATAGCCCCGACAAAACAGCCCCGCCAAAATAGCCCGGCGTCAAAATAGCTCAAGACAAAACAGCCCCGACAAAACCGTCCCGACAAAACAGCCCCGTCGAAACAGCCCGGCGTCAAAATAGCCCAAGACAAAATAGCCCCGTCAAAATGGCCCCGTCAAAATAGCCCCGACAAAATAGCCCGACGACATAATAGCCCAGGACAAAACAACCCGGCGACAAAATAGCCTCGTCAAAATAGCCCCATGATAACTCCATGTCAAAGTATTTTTAAAAAATGTTGTGAAACTGAATCAAAATTTAATTCGAAATTAGTGGCTTGAATGCTTTGACCGTTTTGAGTATTGTTTGTTATTATTGTTCTCCAGAAGTTTAATTTGCATAGTCTTGCTTATTCAAATTTGTATTTGGCTTACAAATTTGTGTTGACATTATCCTCATCACAAGTTGCTTGTGAGAGGTCGTTTTCAAAATTGAAATACGTTTTGAGCAGATTAATAAATTTTCTGAACCAGTCAATTCTACGATCATTCATGCTGATGTCTTGTGAGAAAGACTCTTTTCCAAGAATCAATAACAATGAAATCATTGATGTTTTAGCATCGACTAGTGAAACGATGAAAAAGCTGTTAT
This sequence comes from Whitmania pigra, assembly GCA_021613335.1. Classification (NCBI taxonomy): domain Eukaryota; kingdom Metazoa; phylum Annelida; class Clitellata; order Hirudinida; family Haemopidae; genus Whitmania; species Whitmania pigra. The sequence goes on along the minus strand of JAJTWR010000407.1, from coordinate 135,230 downwards.
AATAGTTAATAGTGAATAGAAATATTAGACTCTAGTGTTTCTTATGTTTAAATTGATCAAACTAGGAGTTAAATAAAATTTCCCGGGCCGGTTTTTTAAGCCAGTCCGACCCTGGTGACGGCTGTTTTGACGGGGCTGTTTTGTCGCCGGGTTGTTTTGTCCTGGGCTATTTTGTCGCCGGGTTATTTTGTCGGGGCTATTTTGACGGGGCCATTTTGATGGGATTTTTCCGTCCTGGGCTATTTTGACGCCGGGCTGTTTCGACGGGGCTGTTTTGTCGGGGCTGTTTTGTCTTGAGCTATTTTGACGCCGTGCTATTTTGACGGGGCTGTTTTGACGGGGCTGTTTTGTCGGGGCTATTCTGTCGCCGGGCTGTTATGACGGGGTGCCCCAGCGCGAGTTTAACATTAAATTCATAATTTACTTAAATTATGGATAGAATTTATAATAATTTAGAAACAATGGTTTTTAAAGAAATTGCTTTTTAATCTCAAATTTGAAGACCGTCCGAATGGAAGCTTTGAAGATTGTTTGAAGAACAATCGAGTTCAAGAGGTCATCCAGACGTCCGCACTTGAATTTGAACACGAAAGCTGAGGGTTGAATTGGTTAATTTGAAATGTTGAGAGTTGAATTGGTTAATTTGAAATGTTGAGAGTTGAATTGGTTAATTTGAAATGTTGAGAGTTGAATTGGTTAATTTGAAATGTTGAAGGTTTAATTGGTTAATTTCAAATGTTGACAGGTTTTTGATGTGAAAGGAGTTTATGGCTGTTTTGAGACATTCGTTTGGGCTGGAAGGATTCAGTTGTGGACCCCGTGTCGACCTGTGGAATGACCGCAATGAGGTCAGGCAGAGGGTCGCAAGTTCAGTCGTGAGTTCACGATGCTTTTAATTATAAAGCACAGTAATTATTTAATTATGTGGCATGCTCATTATTTATTTATAAAGCGTGAACATTAATTAATTATAATTCCCAATCAACATTTAATTATGCTCACCTACTAATAAGTGACAAGTTTATGCCTAACAACGAGGCTCAAAATGTCACCAAGCATTTTCTCGCAAAAAAATCAATTATTATTACTATTAATAATATTTCATTATTATTATCATTATTATTTTATTTTTATTTATTTATTTTCGTTCACTTGGAAAGATGTCTTCAGTGCACGATTGAAGAATATGAAACGAGAGCATCCGATGTGGTCGTTAGGAGAGGCAGATTGGCCCTTTCGTCTTAGGAGAAGGATGGATGGCGCTTGGAGGAGTCGTGCAATTGGAATTGTTTCCGGTGATGATGATGATGACTCGATTCAGTCACGCGTGAAAACCACGTTGAAACTGCACGGAATTCGGAGCGGATTATGAGCTCTTTCGCGGTGACTCTGTCGTCGTTGAGTTCTGTTGCCGTTGTTTTGTTGCCGTTGTTTTGATTTTTAATTTGTCGCAACTTTTTAAAACTCTTGTGAAGGCAATCGATGAAATGTCGGACATAAAAAGATGCTTTTGTAGATTTCATTGAAAATATGAAACTTAAAGATTTAAAAAAAAAAATTAAAAAATTATCCCGGAATAAAAGTGGAGTCTCAAACAAGTGGTTTTCCAAGGGCAACAGGGATGGAAGAAGGCATTAATAAAAGCGAGTGATGCAAATATTTGCAGGTACTGATGATGATTGCTTGACAAATTATCAACTGCACCATTGAAGTCTCCATAGCTTCTTGCCACCTCAGATGCAACCAAGTAAATATTCCTGTGATGATGATGATGATGATGATCCATATTGTCATCATGCTTATGATGACGATGATGACTGTGATGATGATGACGATGACGAAAACGACGATTGACGTATTTCTTGAAAGTTTTTTTTAATCGCAAGTTAATCAGAAAGCTGAAAATGCATGAATTTATAAATAATGAATTTCTTTTGATTTCCTTTAATTCATTTGATTTCTTACACTTTTTATTCCTCGTACAGAGTGATAGCGAAACTGATTCCTTTCGAATCGGTTTTACCAGGAATTTATTTTTCCAAGCAATGGAATGGTTTCGATTTCGAGGACGTGCTGAGCAACAAGAAATTGTTCAGAGGCAACATCTGCTCGTCATCATCATCAGGACTTCCAATTTAAGTAGAGACAATGTTTTGAATAAATATGGAAAATAATTTCAAAATGTTAATATTAATGATTTGCTAGCATTTCCGTTTCTGAGATTTCGAAGCAGCATTAAAAACATGAAATAATAAAATAAAATAAATTAAGAATACATACTATTATAGTAACAACATTATAAAGATTATTATTTAACATTAATAGGATTATGAAGATTATTATTTAACATGCAATAACAAAGCGCATACTTTCTATGTTATATTTTAATCAATAACATTATTATTAAAAATTATTTATTTATTTTAATCAATAACATTACTATTAGAAATTATAACAAAACAATTTCTTTACAGCATAACTATGTTTATTATTAATGGACAGAAATTTGTCACACACTTGCAAGATAAGTCTTTTGTGGTTGATTAAAAATGATTCTCAATCAATCAATGATTCAAAATCGATCAAATATTTTCTCATTTTTAATAAAAATCTCAATTTTGTCAAGTGGACAATTATGAATTAAACATTCTAAAGCTGATTGGATATTAAGATGGTGACATGGTCATGTGACTAGAACTTTGTGAATGGAACTAATTGACAGATGTATTTATTTATTTAGTTGTAATTGAATTACCTTTGCTTGTAATTTATAACTTGATAAATATTCACGGATGTCGTTTATAAATTGGATCAATACGAACGAATGAATGCGGGTGGTCTGAGATGAACTCAAACGGTGAATTGATTGGCAAACATTTCAAATCAACTTCACATTTCCACAGTCATGTCCAGCGATGTGCAGAGGATATTATTACAAATTAAATATACATAATTAGACCCACTAAATATATATAATTATACCCACTAAATATGTATAATTATACCCACTAAATATATATAATTATACCCACTAAATATATGTAATTATACCCATTAAATATATGTAATTATACCAACTAAATATGTATAATTATACCCACTAAATATGTATAATTATACCCACTAAATATATGTAATTATACCCACTAAATATATGTAATTATACCCACTAAATATATATAATTATACCCACTAAATATGTATAATTATACCCACTAAATATATATAATTTTACCCACTAAATATATATAATTATACCCACTAAATATATATAATTATACCAACTAAATATGTATATTTACCACCAAACCTTCAGAATTTATTTAAAACCATAAAATCAGCTAATTATTCTATTATTCGTCGAATACGTTTTTTGAAATGATGAAAATATTCGCTTATCAAATGAAATAATGAGGATATTTGAGGATAAGCTTAATAAAAAAATAATCAATAAATAAAAAAGGAAAATAAAAAATAAATAATCAATAAATAATAAAGAAATAAGGTAGAAAATGTACAGGTACAAATAATGGAATCATATCGATCTGGAAGGATCGATTTCCTGTCACCTCCGAGGAAAAAATTTCACTCAGTTGGAAACTTATTTCCTACAAACTGCCCTCGCCACCCCTTCATAACCCCGTCGCCACCCTTTCCACAACCCCCTCCATAACCCTTCCACAACCCCCTCCATAACCCTTCCAAATCCTGAACCTTCCTGATATTTCCACCCCCACTGATGCTTCCACATTTTCCCACAGTCACGTGACATTTAAGTATGTGCAGCAGGTTGAATTTTTGAATTTTAAAAAGTTTTTTACGGTTTTAAGATGGCGATATGTGGCAGAAACTATTGAGAAATATAATCTTAACGTTGTTGTATATCAGTTTGTTGCAAAAGCTGCAAATTGGATTAATACAGGAATAACCAATAATCATAACAAATAATTGCTAACATAATTTTACTTAACAAATTATTACGCACACTGTCATATTATAATCAAATATTAACAATTAATTGTGATCAGCAAACGAGGCATATATTATAAATAATTGAAAATTAAATTTCTTTTAATGTAATTAAATATTTTATTGATTTATTATTTCCCGTTGCACGGTTTCATTATTCATCTAGCGCACATTTTCTGCATTCAATAGGAATTCAATGCACCTGACCTGAATAAATTTAAGCTCCTTGATGAAGTCAGTGAAGCGTGCAAATTACTCATGAATTACTTTCCTCATATCGTAACATAGCGGAATAATGGATGGGAGGACATTAAATGGAGAAGCAAGGAAAAGATTTTAAAGTTAGAATTTATTAAATGTAAAATATATTTAACGAATGAAATTACGACGATTTAAGTCAATTAAAATTCTTATAAAAAGATAAAATATCCTCGTGATCATCATCAACACCGAAGCTAGTGTTCTATATCATTCTTATCTAGCTTCAACTGTAGTGCTAATAAATCGTACACATTCAGTTCGTAAATCATTCATTCGATGGTTCTTCATTTCATCTCTTCATTCATTCATTCAATCGACCATTCATCCATCTATCCCTCCGTTTATTCATCCATCTATCCATCCGTTTATTCATCCATTTGAATGAAAGCAGTTGATGCTTTATCTGGTTCAAGTCAACACCTCCATCGAAATCTTCTGAGCGGAAGTGGCATCAATTTCCTCAATCAATCAATCAATCAATCAATCAATCAATCAATCAATCAATCAATCAATCAATCAATCAATCAATCAATCAATCAATCAATCAATCAATCAATCAATCAATCAATCAATCAATCAATCAATTAATTAATTAATTAATCAATTAATCAATCAATTAATCATTCATTCATTTAATCAATCAATCAATCATTTAATCATTCAATCAACCAATCATTCAGTCAATCATTCAACCAATCATTCATTAATTCAATCAATCATTAATTCAATCAATCAATCATTCAACCAATCAATCAATCATTCAATCAATCATTTAATCATTCAATCAATCAATAAGTCAATCATTCATTCAATCAACCAATCATTCAATCAATCATTCAACCAATCATTAATTCAATCATTCAATCAATCATTCATTCAATCAACCAATTATTCAATCAATCGTTCAATCAATCATTTATTCAATCACCCCATCATGAGATTAAGAACAACACCGAAACAACCACAACCCAAATTACATGAACGACGACCGATTGATTGATTCATTGATTGACTGATTGAAATGAAACTTAATGACGTCAATCACCCACCGGTATTCATCATCAGGTGTGGTCAGAGTGGAGTCGAGGCGGTAAACCAACCTGTTTGAGTTGAAGCAATTCTCCACAACTCTCGACATTCCAACAGCAGCAGCAACAACAACAACAACTTTGATTTGTTGTAATTCCAGTAAAATTTAAACTTTAATTGTTATTAATCCAGTTCAGAGCAGCCAGTTTTCAGGAAAAAATAGATGATGATGATTATGATGATGGTGACATTGTTGTCGGTAATGGTAATGATAATGACGATGATGATGATGATGATGATGATGACGACGATGACGATGATGATGACGACGATGACGATGATGATGAGATATTAAAAACGCTTATGAGGATGACGACGGCGAAGAGATTTCAAACGGCTTGTCCACAGCATCTTTCCTCGTCAAGCAAAGTATGAAGCTTTAAACAAATGCAGAGTCTTCTGTGACGTCATCGTCTTCGTCGTCGCTTCAATCCACTTCCTTCTTAACTACCATCATCAGCACCACCACCATCTTCGTCGTCGTCGTCGTCGTCGTCACCGTTACTATCATCATCCTCATCCTCATTATCGAGTGCAATGTATGAGAATGATAAAAATAAATGTGATTAAATATTTATTCATAATATCTCATCAACTGTCACAATTAATTGCGTTTTAGATAATAATAATAATTATTATTATAATTATTAATAATCATAATAATATGTAAACTTTCATTGACGTTTTAAATTTGACCTCGTGATCTTATGTATCAGCCAATCACAGCTTGTCGATAAAGATTCATATCTAGTCAAAGCCACTAATTTAATTACTGTGTTGATTGACATGGCGATAACTATGACGATTACGACGACGACAATGATGACGATAATGATGATGACGATGATCGGGTAATGTGAACAGTGAAAGTTGATATTGCAAGATTTCGATCTAATGAAAGCTGATGAAAGCTTATTGTGTCGCCATCGTCATCATCATAATTGTCATCATCGTCATCATCATCATCATCATTGTCGTCATCATCATCATATGTCAGTTTCAACATATCACTAGAAATATGTTTTCAACAATTTCCTGCAACCATTCCGAGAATGGTTCGTGTTGAGCATCCACAATTGTTCTTTTATGTCTTGCCACACAAGTACCATGGCTCTTTGATATTTATTATTATTGTTGTTGTTGTTGTTAATAATATTTATTGTTGTTGTTGTTGTTAATAATATTTATTGTTGTTGTTGTTGTTAATAATATTTATTATTGTTGTTGTTAATAATATTTATTGTTGTTGTTTAATTAGCACCTTTGTATATTATTGTTAGTAATATTTATTATTATCGTTTTTAATGTTATAATTAGTATTTTCATTATTATTGCAAGTTTTCTTAGCTTATCACCAGGTGAATGTATAAACCTGACCACTACCGGTGTTTTCAGCATTCCACAAAATTTGGATAAAAAATAAAAAGACTGCTTTGGGACTTCATTTGAACATCCGATGTGTCGACACGTATTAAATTTAAATAATTATTAAAGTTATTAAATATTAAATTTAAATAATTAAATTTATTAAATATTAAATTTAAATAAATGTTAAATTTATTAAATGTTAAATTTAAATAATTATTATATTTATTAAATATTAAATTTAAATAATTATTAAATTTATTAAATATTAAATTTAAATAATTGTTAAATTTATTAAATGTTAAATTTAAATAATTATTATATTTATTAAATGTTAAATTTAAATAATTATTATATTTATTAAATATTAAATTTAAATAATTATCGGCCAGTATTTACTGAGTTGAAATAATTAAATTAATAATATTATCGATAGTAAATATTCGTCGAAGTTAGTAGCACCTTGGGACATTGAGGCATTAGACATTAGATTTGTGAGATCAGAATTAAGTCCAGTGACTTTGGGAGGCGAGAATTGAAGCTGAGGTGAGGAAAATGACAATTTCCTGAAGCAAATGTGATGTTTAATTAGCACCTTTGTATATTCCTGGTTGTACATACGACTTTGTGTATTGTTTGGTTGTAAGTAAGAAATATCTGCATGTACAATATGTAAAATTTAAGTGAGTATGATTTTGCAAATCCCTTGTTGTATGATTTCTTATGCGTGGTATTACAAGTTTGATTTGAGAGAATTTTCCAATCAATTCGATGGCCGGATGAAGGGAGTTTGTTGTGCATGTGTGCTGTTGTGCAGTGATGACCTTCGCTTGACCTTGGCAGATGAACAACAAATATTGCCACCTATTTTACATTCTCCAATTAAGTAGGTCGACGCATAAATTCTTTTCTTCGTTGTTAGGCCATTATTTTCTAAAACTCATTAATTAATTATCATTAATTTTGCATGTATAATTTTGTCTACTATTTGCAAATAACGATGGAATATTTTTAATAATTTCAAGTATTTAATTTTTTTTATATTTATTTAAACTCTCAAAGACAGACAATGCTCGAAATAACAGGAGTAACATTTAAATAATTTCAATTAGTTGGAATTTATTATTATTATTATGTAAATGTAATACGTTCTGAATAATTGCCGTCTGTACATCAATTATATTCAACGGTGATTTATTCAACGAATTAAAATAAATTAATAATTTACGATATTTATATCTGACATCTGGCGAGTGAATGAAAAATTAAATGATGTTGCGAGTAAATATTTTGCATATAATTTTTTAACATTGCACAATTAAATTCAGTAAATGAGATTATAACCGTTTTAAGTTCAAAATCACTTTGTTCCTTAGAAAAGATTCGATTGAAAATATTTTACAAATTACTGAAATTTCGGGAGGGCTTCATTTTGAAATTTTTCAAAATCAAAATCAAATGATGATAATAATAAATTGAGATGATTTTAAGATATTGTGATTTTATGATGTTATATAAATCATTTAAATATACAATTAAAATCTTTTTTAATATTTCGAGGGGCCTGTGGAGAAGCATTTCAGTAAGACGAGTACAAAGTGGACTTAAAATTTTAAATCATAAATATTTTCATTCTATTATCGTGCATGTCATAATTCCTATGTATATATTTCAATTATTATAGTATAATTATAATATTAATTATAATATTTATTATTACTTAAATTATTTGTCTTCGTTTATCTTCAGAAGATTTTTGACAACAATAAAATAATTTAAACGATATTACTTAATAAATTATTCACAACAAAACATCAACAATTTATTTATTCAACCAATTATCAATTAAAACAAACGTATTATTGATGACTAACATAGTGCTGAACCTTTCCATGTTTGCCAAGTTAAGACTCGCTGTCATCAGGTGCACCATAGCATTCTCCTTGAAGTTCATCGTCACGCTTCAACGAATCCTCCGATTTCTCATCACAAACAAATTAACGATTAACCACTATGTGCCTCGACTAACATCTCGATAATCTTGTATGTGACGTTGCAACAAAACAAATGAACCAGGCAAGTTGCATCAATGATTAGTGTTGGGAATTTATAGGCAAATGGAAGATGCCTGGATGAGTGAGAACGGGAAATAAATTGAAAAATTCGGTGGGGGTTTTATTACCTGGCCTTATTTCACACGTGCTACTTTCGGACCGTCGTCAGTCACGCGCGTCCAGCCGAAACGAGAAATTTAAGTGAACGTTTCTTTCATCAAAAGGCAGAAATAGGTAATTTATATTAATTTTTAATATTAATAATTGAAAAAATTCTAAAGAAATTCGGTTAAAATGCCTATCGTCCATCGAAACATTGCTCATTGTTAAACAATCTGACCTCGATTCTAATCTCGTATTCAGTGAAGCGTAGAAAACAGCATGGAATCCAATTACAAATGGAAGAATGAGGTTACATTTCAAGCCTTCCATTTGTTAAGGCCCCCATGCTCTCGACCACCGGCCGACCCAGCCATGGTCCACACACTTCATGACCAGACGTCTCCGAATGTTTGCACGACAAACACCTTCAAGATGGCAACTCCACTCTCCAATAATTTCCTGAACTTACATTGATTTTGTGAAAGTTTGGAATAAAATGTTTGCCATGATTCGATCATTGATTGAAAAGTGATTGATGCTGGCGGCTGTTTACTGAGTCAGAAGGTTACCTTCAATATGGCAGGTCATCAGGTCGAATGGTCACGGGGCTTGTAAACATTCCAGGCTTGCACGACCAGGTAGATTCAGATCATTGGTTTCAACCTGTAGCAAATTTATTGCCATATAAAATTAATATTAAATCTTCGACAAAATCAGTGGCATTTATTTGCATTTCACTTAAAAGATATTTCGATAGCATTATTTCATATCATAAAATTGTTAGAAAATTTACGAACACTCTTTCGATGTTTATGTATCACGTCGACGTTGACGACGACGACGACGATGATGATGAAGATGACGATGATGATGATGATGATGGATGATGATGATGATGATGATGATGATGATGATGATGATGACGATGACGATGACGATGACGATGACTACGACGACGACGACGACGAAAAAATAGTTTTTTGTGATTTTTCAATTAATTTATTGTTTTGCTTTCTTTCATATTTTCAAACTTTATTTAATATTTTTATATTTTCATACTTTCCTATCTCAGATGATTTAATTCAGCGGCCGTTCATTGAATATCATTGTTTCGACTATTAACAAAATATTTTTAATTCAAAATATTTGTAATACTTAAAATGAAAAATGATTGTTGAGGAATAATAATAACAATATTTAAATTCAGAAGAAAGTCAGCTGCTACGTCATCGTCATCATCATCATTGTCATCCTCATCATTGTCAACAGCAGCAACAAATGATATTATTAAAATAAATTAAGTTTAAATAAGCATACATCTAAGTTAATATAATCGATCCTCAAAGGATTCTGAAAGTATTTTAATTCCGTTCACCAGATGGCGAAGTGAATAAATGGTTTAATATTTTCCATGCTGTTGGTGAAATTCATGTTACTGAATAAATTGTCAATTATTTAAAATTAAATCATTTGCAAATAAACGAATATTTCATGATGTCAATATTTTCAGAAAATAACATCGACGTAAATAGTTAAAATTTCGAATCATCACGAGTTAAATATTTATTAGAGATGGATTAATTGTTATTATCTGAAAAGTAAAAAAAAACGTCATTGTCGTCATCGTCATCGTCATCATCATCATCGCCGAATCGATGGGTGATTATTTAGGTGCGCAATAAGGCTATTGATTTTGTATCAGGGTGGCTTGTGCGCATCAGACCTTCATGAATCATCATCATAACTGACTGAAACATTCATTTGTGTGCATCACCACCATTATCATCACCACCACCAATATCATCATCATCATTCTCACTGTGGCTTCATTGAAAAGTAATAACTAGTGATGATGAGGGAGACATTGCATATTGCATAATGTCCTTAGCTGACCAGAAACCGTCACCATATTTGGCGTCGTCATCATTATCATGACCACCACCATCATCATCATCATAATTACCACATTACCACCTCCATCATTATTGTTGTCGTCGTCGTCGTCTTCATCATCGCAATTGAGTTAAACTTGTTTAAATGATAACTCATCTTAAATAAATAATTTGACGATAATAACATCTCGAAATTCACGCACACATGGAATCTCCTTCTCTCTGGGATGTTTTGTGTGGCAACCGGGAAATAACAGTGAAAAGCTACATACAGACGGATTGATGACTGCATATATGCAGAGAGCATTTTTTTAATCATGTTGAAACGGGGGCAAAAAATGAGGAATCCTCACAAGTAGATTCATGGGTCTATTCATTTATCCGTCAAGTTGTCTATTTATCCATTTATTCATCAATCAATTCAATCATCCATCTGCCCATCTATCTGTCCATCCATTAATCCTTTCATCCATCCATCCATCCATCCATCCATCCTGATTGCAGCAATTCAAATATGACTCTTCTTGACATCTCGTGCATTCTTTCACTTCCAATTCACTCGCCAATTCATTTGTGTCAGGTTAGCAATTCAATACATACAATTCACTAAATCATTCATAGGTGTCACAGTCACTCCGTAGTAATTCACCAGCAATTCATTTCATTCCGAGAAGAAATTCAGCCAGTAAAGATTGGTTTCATATTCTCAGCAGCCACTCCCTCATCCTCATCATCTCCCCACTCCCCCCACACCAACTCAACATCTCAGTCTCGAGCTTCAGAATTGGGTCAGCAGTTGGCTGGAAGGACGTTCTGTCCATCTCAACCAAGTCACGTGTGCAAAATGTGTGTGTGCGTGTCTGTGTGTGTGTGCGCGTGTGCGAAATGTGGATGACGTCACTCCACAGGGAGCGGTAAAAAAGCAATAATAATGTAAATTATGAGTGTAGCATTTGCAACGTTCACCTCACCGTGTATTATTCATCATCGTCATCATCACCGACGAAATATTTTGTTTTATTTCTTTGGTAGTTAAGGTGATGCTGATTATGATGACGATAACGGGGTAATGATGATGATTTTCAGAATAATAGACTTAGTCGGCTCCATGAAGATGTCAAAAAATGTTTCATAGATGAGAAGCAATAACAGATATTCATGAAAATGAGAAAGTAATAATAAATAAATTATTAATAAAAGCTTAGTCAAGAAGCATTCAGTTTTTGATATTCATCCGACCACCCACTCATCTATTCATCCCTGATCCAACGATCCAACAATCCATCCATCCATCCTTCCATCCATCTCGAACACGCTTGATTAACACCTTATTATCTTATCTAGACTCATAAATCTTTTTATTTGTAAGAATATTTCAGATAATTTTTTAAATTGTGAAATTATTTATACTTAGTTACACAACATTAATTAACAACAGCCACAAAAACAACTTTTATTATTCCTCATTCAAATTTACGATTTTATTTTTATTTCAAATATTTAATTTCTTTTTTAGAACGGACTTATAGAATATAGAGTATGTATTATTCATTCATATATCCATTCATGCTTTGTTTAACATTGTACTCATAATTGAAAGATGAATTTATAAATGAACTCCATCAGGGTGTTCATGTCCTTCATTCAATACATTCAACACACAACCCTAACAACAAAACAGTGAAACAACAACAACAACAGCAACTACACAATGGCAGGCTGGAAAAACAAAAGGACAAAGAGTGACATCTGGTGTCTTTTTGAGGACAATACTCTTTCTTTAAATCTCCTCCTCCTCGCCGTCGGATGGTTTATCATTATCATCATCATCGTCATCGTCATCGTCATCGTCATCGTCATCGTCATCGTCATCGTCATCGTCATCGTCATCGTCATCGTCATCGTCATCGTCATCGTCATCGTCATCATCATCGTCATCATCATCATCATCATCATCATCATCATCATCATCATCATCATCATCTCATCATCATCATC
>JAJTWR010000407.1:107500-120000 GCA_021613335.1 Whitmania pigra | reverse complement strand
ATGAGAGCTATAATTAGAATAATTAGCTTCACTTTTAAACGATCACCAATAATGATAATAATGACACAAGTAGTGATGAGGGATATAAGGCTATGAGGAGGTTGTTATGCTGATGATGACGATAATGGCAAAGATGATGATGATGATGACGATGGTAATGAAAGTACGATAGTGATGATGACGGTGCTTGAAATTGGCCCACATGTGAATTCTCAATAAATATTGCCCAAATATATTGTATAAATATTGCAGTCATGCAAATAAACAAAACATTCTTTGGCCGTTTTTCGTGAGGTCGATGATGAAGACGACGACGATGACAATAAATTATTATACATTAGTATATTATTATTATTATTATTATTATTATTATTATTATTATTATTATTATTATTCTTATTATTATTATTATTATTATTATTATTATTATTATTATTATTATTATTATTATTCTTATTATTATTATTATTATAAATATTATATATAATGACAACGGTGACGATGATGGTGAACTTTAAAGAATTAAAGATGGCGAATCTCCACTTTTTGTTCGCGGCATCTCTGCAGAGCAGCAGAGTGGTTGCTGTGGTCGTGTGTCGATGTGAGTTTGTGGCAGTTTGTGTTGAGTATAAAAGCGATCAGGAATCCTTCTTGTCTTTGTTGCTTTGTTGTGGCTGGAGATTTTTAACTCGAAGTCATTGAAAGAAAGAAAGAATGAAAGAAAGAATGAAGAAGTTCAGGTTATGATGATGATTATGGTGGTGATGATGATGGTGATGATTGTAGAGATGATGATTCGTGTTGTTTCGTTAAGAAGCTTTATACGTTTATCTCCAAATTTCGTGTGTGCATTGCGTGCTCAGGCTGTCGTAGTATCAATTGCACGTTGAATGTTGCTAATCTCATGTGATGATGATTTTGTTGTTGTTTGTGTTGTTTATTGATGTTTGTGTTGTTGTTGTTGTTGTTGATTGTGTTGTTGTTGTTGATGATTGTGTTGTTGTTGTTGTTGTTGTTGTTTGTGTTGTTGTTGTTGTTGTTGGTGTTGTTGTTGTATAACTTCGTTGCAGGCAGCCGTGACCTGGAGTGACTGCGAGGATCACTTCAAGTGATGGATGGAAGATGTTCTCCGGTACGATGACTCATCCTGGAAGAAAGTGAGATGATGAGAACAAAAAGAGAGAGAGAGAGAGAAGCCGTGTGCACAGCTGCCGGTTTAAGAAGGAAAAAACTGAGGTGGAGTGTCTGGTGTCTACGCGTTGAGGTTTTCCAGTGCACTGCGAAATGCTGGTTAAACTGAAGGAAATCCTGTCTATTTATTTATCTGCACATCGAGACAAAAGCACTTGCTCCTTCGGCTGGCTTGTTTTGCAGCCTGTGAGCTGTGCGCGCGTATGTTTTTTTTATTTTTGGGCCGTCACTGAATCTTTGTTCTTTTGTCTGGGGTCATTAAATATTCATCGCCTCGAACAAAAATCTTTGTTTTGCCGTTATATTAGGCGCTCCACCCAAGTTAGGATTTACAAAATTGGATTCTCTCGGTCGAACTACTTTTAGGTTTTACTTTTTACTTTTACTCGTTACTTTCCTGCTCTTTGTCCTACATGCGTTACAAACGGTTACGCTCGATGTACCTCGAAAAGGTACTTTTCCAGCGAATCGTTGCAGTCGAACGGAGAATTATTTCGAACCAGTTTGAGATTTTTTGAGTTTCCTTTCTTAAACCTCGTTCACAAAATTCGACTAAAAAAGTGCACTCGAAATTAAGCTAAGTTTCTTGAAGAAATTGTTTTCGTCGCGTTGAAGTGAAACATATTTCAAGGACCGCCTTGTTATCTCCTCGACTTTTACATCTAGAGGCTCATGGATATGAAACGAGGTTGATTTCAATTTCTTTCTAATTTACAATAATTTAATAAATTAATCAATACATAATATACGAAGTACTTGCTTATACATGCTTTACATTGTGAGGTTGGTTTGTACTCTGCAGAGGTTCAAACTCGTGGCGTGGATGGAAAGATGGAAAGATGGAGACTGTGCTAGTCAAGTGTAATCAGTGCTGCTGTCCTGGAAATTGTAAACCAGCGGCAATGTTGACACTTGAATACTCCAGCTCCGATTGGTCGACCAAATATTTTGTCTCGTCACGTGATCTCGTTCGAGGACATTTTTTGTTGTTGATTTGATTTCGATTTGTTTTGAATTGGTTGTTGTTTGAATTGTTATGTTATTGTTGTAATAAAAATAATAATAATAATAATAATAATAACAGTTCATTTATATGGCACCTTAAGATTGAATTGTTATGTAATTGTTGTTGTTTGAGTTGTTATGTATTCGTTATTGTTTAAAAGGTGAGAATAAATAGCTCATTTAGCCGATGTTTGAAGTATTTTTACGATCGAAATGATGATGATGATAATGATGATTTTGATTACCTTAGTGGTGATATCAGTGGTGATGACGATGATGGTTTCGGTGCCGAAAGTTGTGGAAATAGTTTTAAAAAATAACATTCGATGCCCACAAAAACGGTCAAAAAGTTGCATTTCTTTTTTTTATATCGCCCTTCAGTCTGTCATGGCGAATGAAAAGGAAGAATTTAAAAAAAATATATCACCAAAGTGTTGAAGCACGCTTTTTCAAGCTTCTTATGACTGCCACACTACCAGTCGCGTTCCTGTTTAGTTAACGAATGCAATATATGCGAATAAAGGTGAGTTGTCGGCAAATGACACCGAGATTTAAAAAATAATTCGAAGAAAAATTCCCAAGACATCCGACAGATCACAAAATGAGAGAAATTGTCAGGGTAGAGATTGGGGGTCATCGGTGTGCTTGATGAGGGGGTCCGTGTCTTCCGAAGTTTCCTCCGTTATTTGAAAGTCCGACGATGACCTGTAAACGAAAGAATTCTGATCTCCCACGCCTGGAGTGATGGTGATTACTGGGAGAGGGTAATCCATTCTCTGGGTTCGAGGTGCACTTGTTAAACTCTGCTTGGTAATCTCGTGTTGTTGAGGGCTGGCAGAACAGAGTAGTGGTTCTTGCCCCGAAGACGTCGTAGGAGTTGAGGGTTCGTCAGGAGGGACCTTGCATCGAATCTTTGTCGTGAGCAGGTAAGTGGCAAGATCGCTGAATGAAGTTCTGCAGCTTCCCGGAGTTAAGCTGGAATGGAATGGATTTGCTTCGGTGACTCGGGTTGAGATGCCGACACTTTGACACGAATTTCCCACGTTGTCTCCTTCCGTTGGAACGAGTTTCGGCGGATACGCGGTTTCGCTGAACGAGCAAAAGCTCCTCGATGCAATTCCAGAGTCGGTCGTGCTTCCTCCCCTGAAGGAGATCGGATGGAAGTGACCGGAAAAGCTCGGGTTTTCCTCGTCTGCAGGACCTCGTGCATAGAAAGATTTTATTGCTACACCTTCGTCCAAAGACTTGAACGACTCCAGTGGAAAGTTGCGCTGGGATTTCCAACTTTCGTCGACGCTCATCACTTGTTTCAGTTTCGCTGCGTTAGAAGGACTTTGCTCGACTGAAAAGTCGAGCTTGACACTGTCCGGACGTTGAACTTGCCTCGTCGAGAGGTTGGTGTTGACGAGCGGTTCGCTGGTGGAGAGATCGATGATAAAGTCGGTGAGAGGTTGAATACCGGATGAGGAAGAAATCGGAATGCAAGCCGGAGAATGTTGCATCAGTTCTGAGTTTATGGCGAGGCTGGTTTGACGATGAATGTGATACTTGTGTGGAATCGTTTGGTCGATGCTCCTGCATCTTTCCAGTTTCTGACCACCGCAGCTATTGCTGCTTAGTAACGATGAATTCCTACCGGCTTCGTTTTGTTCTGTTTTCCACGGTTGAATGTCTTCGTGGGTTGGCACCTGATTGTTTTGAAGAAACTTTCCCAGTAGACTCATGATGATTTTGACGTCACTCCCCACTTGAGAAATTTCTTTCTCTATGACCGTGACCTGGGTTGGAGAAATTTGACAAATTGTAATTGAAAGTTTGAGTAAACAAAGGAGATGCACTTTCTCGTTAAGAGATCGCAGATGGCTCTATGCGAGTTAAAGTCGGAACCCACTCGTTCGTCTAAGCTTTTCAGGAGTTGGGTGGCATTCTTTGTTTCCTGGATGATGTCCTTCACCCTCGATCCGTCATCGTGTCTTCCACCTTCAAACGTATCGTCGAATCTTAAACTCGACCTTTCGCGCCTTTTGATCTTCGACGAGTGGCAACCTAGCGAATGAATTGGAAATTTAAGAAGCGACCAACGAATGATTGAGAAACATGTTTATTTTAAGATAGCGATTAAATTTTATTTTAATGTCATTTGAAATTATGAAATCGTTAAAAAGTTTGTAAATTAATTACATAGTCAACTGATTTATTTGACAAATAAAAATTTTGCACATTTTACTTGGTAAGGGAGCTGTTTGTTGTCTCGTGAACCTGTGAAGAGGAAATAAAAAAGGTGAAGAAATAAAAATGAAATAAAACCATTAAAAGCTTTAACCTCCTTGGAACATCTTTCTTCTCGTTCAATTTTTTTGCCGCGTCTGCACCATTGTCGTCTGCTCCTTCCTCGTTCTCAGTGCTCGACTGCTTCGAATTTTTGCCGCTCACAGAAGTTTCTTGGACAGCACCATCACCGTTGGCAGACTGAGTAACGGAGTTGTTGGTGGCACAGGCGACGCTGCTGATTGAATTCGTTTCACTTGCACCGACTGTCATGGCTTGAATTTCACTAGCGGCAGAACCAGTCTCCTCTGAGATGGTGGGCAGTGTTATGGCGGGAGCAAAGATGGCGTCTTTGTCGTCAGGGTCGACGAATCCTTCCCTCAAGTTGTATGTGAGGTCATTTAGGAGATCATTGGCGCAGTGTTCTGCATATTCGGGGTAAAGTCTGAGGACGCTTTTGAAACCTTCGAGGTTGATGCATTGAAGGTCACAATAGGTCAAGGACTTGACATCACACGATGACTTGGATATCGGAATCTTTTCATCCAAGCACAGATCAGACCCAAAAAGGTCTCCTTTTCCTAAAACGATTTCAATTATTTCTACAATTTCATTATTATTAATCTCATCATTCAAATTGTTAAAATTATCGTCATCATAAATTACAAACCCTACCCAGTATTGCCACAACCATTCCTTCCTTCAAGACTTCCAGTGAACCGTTACTGACGAAGTAGATGAACCCTATGGCGTCACCTTTCCTGGTGATGAACTCCCCAGGTGCACAGAACATGGGCTTGCACTGCATGGCTATCGACTTTAGACACCCTTGACTGAGTCCGGAAAATATGGGCAGACTCAGGACCTCCCTGTGGAGATGCATGGCGATGTCTCCTTGCATTTCGATCGGGAAGTCCCCCATGACCTATAATTTGTATGGTGATGATGCTGCTGCTGCTTATGATGATACTACTACTACCACTAATAATAATAATAACAAATAATAATAATAATAATAATAATAATATAATAATAATAATAATAATAATAATATAATAATAATAATAATAATAATAAATAATAATAATAATAATAATAATAATAATAATATAATAATAATAATAATAATAATAATAATAATAATAATAATAATAATAATAATAATAATAATAATAATAATAATAATAATAATAATAATAATAATAATAATAATAATAATAATAATAATAATAATAACTATTGTCATTTAGTACATGCCTCTTGAGGATCGATGCCGCTGTTGAGGGACCAGGTAGTCTGAAAGTATTCCTGCATGCGTTGTTTGAGGGGCCTGGGAAAGTGGTGAGTTCTGAAGAAGTCCTTGAGGTCCTGAGTCTTGGACTGGTAAATCGCCCTCCTGGCGTACATGCGCTGAATTATGGCCGTCACATTGCCGAAGACCAGTGCGTGCATCAATGCTGTGGTAAATGATCGAGGCTGTTTTCATCATCATCATCATCATCGTCAGCTTTTTCTTCGTCGTCGTCGTCGACCTCACCATCGCATTTACCGTCAACACCAATCACTAGTCGATTGATTGATTGAACGACTGATTGATTTTCAGGTTGAAAGCAATCAACCAACCTCCAATCAGCATCGCGATGACTGAGAAGATTTTTTCTGAGTTCGTGTTCGGGGAAACGTTGCCAAAGCCAACGCTTGTGAGACTGGTGCAGGTGAAGTACAAGGCTGATATGTAGCAACTCGTCAGTGTCGGCAAGTTCAAGGTTCTGTTCATTATCGGGGCGTTCAGCTTTTCAGACAACTGGTACAGCCACCCTGATGAATGGATTAGCTGTTCAATATTCATTCCAGCTTCCAACGTGCTCATCATTGCCAGCTCAATCCATCGAGTGAACACCGAGCGAATCCCATTCCAAGCACTAATTAATACACCTCCACTTTTCCATTAGCCCCCCATCCATCATCATCATCATCAACTCATCCATCCATCCATCCATCTCCACGAGAGGTGTTTTCGTTAAGCGACATGAAACGAATGCACCTGGACCACCTGGGCGGGTTCATTTCTTTCCCTCACCTACTGTCCAGTTCGGCTCGTTCATTTCGAGTTCCTGTTTGCCAATGCAGTACCAGATGCAGGCCAACCAGTGGGCAAGGACGCAGAACATGGCCATGAGGAGCGTCAAAACCACGAAGCTGTACTGACTGTAGCGGTCGAGTTTTTGCATGAGACGCGCCAATCTCAGAAGTCTGGCTACCTTCAGCAGGTGTAAGGCGCTCTGAACGAGGTTTTCATAATTTCAGTGGTTGGACAAGATTTGATAAATTGGGCTTAATTAATTATTTCAAAGCTTCAATTAAATATTCATAATTCGCCTTCTTTTGAGAGGATTGTCTATGGAAATACATAGATAGAAAGAAATTGAATGAATGCAAATATTAGTTTGAACAAAATGTGAAACATGATATCTTTAAGTTGCCGTTCGTGCAAATATTATCATCTTCGTGATAATCTCCCCACGAACAAGAGTGGGTAGAAGGGTGGGTGGGTATTACTTTCAACGCACCGAGAGACTTCTGGACAATGACGCAGGTGAGTGCTTCAGGTGAGTTTATAGCAGGTGTTTCTAATAAAGGTGAATCCTTTTCAATGCGCAACTTTCTATCGAACGAACTTCTAAATTCCATTAACATTCACAGAAAACCTCCAAAAATTCGCGAAATTAAATTCTTTTTTCCAGCTTTTGACTAAGTTTCTTCATCGGTTTCAGCTTTCATTTTAGAAATTCCTCGAAATTATTATTATTATTATTATTATTATTATTATTATTATTATTATTATTATATTATGCTTCTAAGATTATTATTTCCTTGCTTCTCTGCAGAGTTGATGTAGTGCAGAATGCATTAATGCATTAATGCAGACTAAGAGGGGAGGAAAAATTTAATGTTTCGTAAAGGAGAAAGCGTTTTGATCGTGAGATTTACAACCTCATAAGAATGCATGTCACTAACCGTTTGAACCTGGAAGGCGTACAAAAGGTCAAATGGTATGGCGGCCAAAAGGTCAAGGAGGAACCAGCCCCTCATGTAGTTGATGGCAATCAATCGTGGTTCGTACACAACTTGACCGCTCTTGTTCACGTAAGTTGTTCGGAAGTTCAGCATGATGTCTGTCGATGATTTAGGGGAGGATTTCATATTTTTAGAATATCTGTTATTTTTAGAACATTTCATAAATATGAAAGATTTAATTTTTTTTTTAAATTTTATGGTTATGAGGTATTTCATACTTGTGGAATATTCCAGATTTGTGAAAAACAAATGCTAAAAATGTTGTTTTTTTCTTCATTTTAAATTAAAAATAATCTCATGGCTTTAATCTCTAATTATTTTGAAAAATTTTAATTATTTTTGAGTGAAATGAAATCACGTAAGATGATCTTATTTCAAAGAAACATCAAAAGGCATAAATCTAAAAATAAAAATGTATTTTTCTATGACTTCATGCATGTGAGAGACATAAAAAATAAAAAAAATATTCAGGTAGAATTCGGAGAAGTTTGTAAGGAAAAATTTCATTTGTTGGTCGACAAAAAAGGAGATTTGTGGACTTTGCAGAAAATAAGGGCTGGCTTTGTTGGAAGAAGCCGTGTTTGGATTATTGGCGGGAATAAATCAGGATGGCGTTCGTCTGAATGCAGACGACAATTTCAAACAAAGACAACCTAACGACCAACAACAAATATTTCCTCTCGAGCGATAAAACATCTTCGGAAAACTGTCAAAATGACATCCAAATCTGCTCAAGTTGAAAATTCACGGTTCGTGATTTTAGTGCATGTATGTATGACAACAATTTTTAGAACTCGCTGGGAACTTGAGAAATTTTTGAAAATAATTCAAGTTGGCTTCTACTGCATAAATATTTCTTACTTTTTAATATTAATGTTATTATTGTTATTGTTATTAATCTATTGCATAAATATTTCTTACTTTTTAATATTAATGTTATTATTGTTATTGTTATTTCCGATATTTTTGAACTAACAAAAGATCGTTTCTTTGCTTTTTTATCATTAATTTGGACTTTTTGAGAAATCTATGAAATCAAATTAAATATTATAATATGCATAACTTAAACCATACACAAAGTATATTGTATCTAAATTATATTAAAATATGTGATCCATCTTGAAACTGTCAAAAAGAGTATTCCATCTCTGCTTTATGCGTGGATCATCATCGGAATCCAGCAAATAATGACAATTTAAATTGCATATTACCAGAACAACCGAGGTAAAATGATTAACATAACATGCATTTTTAGCACAAACCGATCAGTAACATCAAACATAACATGAATAATTAATCGATCAACCAATCAGTAGCATCAAACATATCATGAATAATTAATGGCTAATAAATCAATCAGCCAACCAACCAATAATGAAGAGCATTTCGACGATGACGTCAGTAACTATGGAAGTTCTTTCGTTGATTGCCTCGAGGCTCGAAACAAAGGCAGCGTTGTAAGGAACAGTTATGGCGATGTAAAAGGTGCACAAGAGGATCAACCAGTCCCAGCCGATCTTGAAGATGCCGTAGTGGAGGAGGATCAGTTTTGACCTTTTGCCCTTCTGGGCCTTGTATTCTGGGGGGTCTTCGGCACCGGAAAGATTTTTGATTTGCTGCAAGGTTTTTTAGTGAATGTAAATGGTTAATTAAATTTTATGTTATGTAAATGTTAAGTTGATGTGGTGACTAATTAATTGATGCTAATTGAGGTGATGATTAATATATTTGTCTAATGGCCTAATTGTTATTACTGTTATCACTGTCATAGATATATTTATTGACAGTTTTTAGTATTTAAATGTAATCGATGCTGTAGCATGATATAATAATCATATATAATTCATACAATATTATGATATGCTAATTGAATACAATTCATACAATATTATCATATAATTATCATATAATTATCATTCAAGTCAAACGAACAAAACTAAAAATCGATTTAAAAACAAAAACCAGACTTTCGGTTGCGGTTTCCTTTAGAATTTCGAAACGTTCGACAAACCTTGTGCAGTCTGAGTTTACGATTTCTGTCTCCCTTCAGAGCGCCCGTCTGCAATTGGAAGAGTACAGGTCTGCTCCTGTGTCTCTGGTACTTGAGGGCCTCGCATTCGTGCAAATCGTCCATGGAATCCAGGTCGCTGTTGTTGGCAGATGTTCCTCTCGACCCCTCCTCCCCTGAGGACTCGGTCTTCTGATCTTCGGCAGAGGTCATGTCGGACAGGATGTTCTCGAGGGACGTGTCTTTGTTTTCTAAAAGAGGCGACAGATAGCGTTTTCGTTTGATTCGTTTGAAATTCTACCATTATTTCCTCGAATTTTGATCGAGTAGACGAAAAAAGATGCCTAACAATGCTGGCGATGATGACGATGGCGATGACGACGGTAATGATGATGATGATGACGAAGAAGACGATGAAGAAGGAGGGGAAGAGGAATGCCGCCATCAGTAATGATGGCGCCTCGGTGGAAAATGTCGAACGCCACTAGCATGTTCGAGTGCATGTTTTTGTCGACGATTACAAGCGCTACGTGATGGCGGACTTGAGAGAAAATGCAATTACCATGGCAACAAGATGGCGGACAATAATGTGTGGCGCTAATAATGGCAGACTAGTGTTGAAGGCTCAAGACATGGTACACCTTAGTTGGTGGTTGTGATGAGGGTGGTGATGGTGACGACGATGACGACGACGACGATGATGATGATGATGATGATGATGAGGATGATAGTGGTCTTAGTGATGACTGTGATAACAACGACGATAACAGGGATGGATGATGTCGATGGTGATGATAATGGCAAGGGATTTATTGGAAAACGCTTGTATTCATGTTCCTGGCTAGGATCCTAAATAATAAGAAAAGCAATTTTAGCAGCGAGAATGATGACTAAGATGACGCTGACGCTATTGATGATGATGACAACGACGACGGTGATGCTCTTGATAATGATAATGAAGCTGATGAAGAGGAGGAGGAGGATGAGGAGGAAGAAAAGAGAAATGACTCATGAATACATTATTAGTGATGTATGAACGTGGATTCAAGTGCTTACGAATATGTGATGTGTAATCAAGAAAGGGCTTATAAGAATGTCTAAGAAATAATTCCAATCGTAAATTTAATCTTTAAAAATGTGCAGAGTCCCTTAGAAGTCAGGGTGACACTGAATTCTTTGGTTTGAGTGCGACTTTGGAGTAAATGGATGAAAAAAATGGCGAGTGAGTGGAAAAAAATTAATGAAATGAAAAAATCTTGAAGCCCATCAAAAGCTTAAAATCTCAAAGAAAGACTCGCGTCAGCAGAATGAATATTGGCAAATGAATGTGACAAATGGTGGAATAGACGGATGGATGGATGGATGGATGGATGGATGGACGGACGGATGGACGGATTGACGGACGGACGAATGGATGGACGGACGGACGGACGGACGGACGGACGGACGGACGGACGGACGGACGGACGGATGGATGGATGGATGGATGGATGGATGGATGGATGGATGGATGGATGGGCGGACGGACGGACGGACGGATGGATGGATGGATGGATGGATGTTTGTAGGGGAAAATCACAAAAGTGTGATAGTGTTACTGACAGGGCAATTATCACGAAAAGCTAAAGACTGCGTCGAAACATCACTCAGAAGATCAGTAATGGAACGTAAGGATTATCAAACGCAATGGAGTTTATAAACAAGTTTCGCATAAAAAATAATAAATTTAATTTTAAGAAAATTAAAACGATTTTTCAAATAGCAGTTGTTAACCTTAAATACAAAAATTAATTAGAATGTCTCTACACCATATATGTTAAGACAAAAATATGCAATTTTAAATTTATTTACAAATATATCATTCGTTATGAATATTTTCCATAAATGGAACAATTGGCTGTTCTCATTATATGAGCCTAGCAGGTGTGCTGCAAAACACGATATATATATAAAATATAGATTTAATTACTTTGCAATGTAAACTTAATTATTTATTGCTCAGTAATAACATTTTCATACGTACTATTACCAAAACAGAACTATTTTACAACGTAAAGACACTTGAACATGTAAAATCACTGTAAATCAGTTCTATGTAAGGCGCTTTACAATTAACATCACAAAATTGTAAAACAGCATTTTTTGACGTAAATTTGAACGTCAAAAATATTAATATCATTATTAACTTGCAAATACTAAAGTTGTTTCTGAACTCTCCATAAAAAAAAATTCATAACATTTTTTGTAAAAATATTTTCTCGACTTAAATGAGCAAAAATCATGATTGTTCCACAAGTGGAATTGGAAATTAAAAGGTTAAAAGAGGTAAACGAAAAGTTTTGTCAAACATTTCATATTTGAGCAAGTGTCTGGCTGAAAGTTTGGTTGTCATGACAACGTGGAAGTGATCCAAGAACAATCTGACGATGACGCTTCATGAATATTCGCACAAACTCACAAACTTGATTTTTAACCGATCAGCAATTGCTAATTTTTTTTTAAAGATTTTCTTAAAAATTTCATAAAAGTTCAGCAAAACTCAAATCGAAAGCAGAGATCTGAAATCTACATTTTTTGTCAACCATCATTCACAATTTCATCACCTATCAGCCAAGGCCTTAAGATGCAATTCAGTATCATTTGGACATGCCACCACTGTTGACGATGACGATGATGAAGGTGACGACGATTATGACGATGATGAGGATGATGATGACGACGACGACGAAGATGATGATGATGATGATGATGATGACGATGATGATGACGATGAACAGCGTGCGAGGCGAGGATCAGCTAGGACGTTGTAATCAAAACATTCAATTCATTGGAATAATTACGAAATCGATGAAGAAATAGAATCAAGGGCAAGTAATAATTTTATTAAAATTAATAATTTTTATAATTTTCATGCGAACGAATTATTCATATCGTAGTTTCTGGAAATGTT
>JAJTWR010000407.1:90000-102500 GCA_021613335.1 Whitmania pigra | reverse complement strand
GCTCGGAAAAGATGCCAAATATAATTAAGTATAAATTTAATTATATTAGCAATATAAACTTAATTAATTTCCAAAAATCTAAGTATACAACAATATTAAGCTATAATTTTATGCACTCAATTGTAATTCATTGGATTCAGTAGATTAACATAATTAATGTACGAATAATATCATTACATTACTATCATCTCAGACTGAATTTTGAAGAAATTAAATACACTCTATGTTTAATAGAGAATAAAATTCTAAATAAAAACTTTTTAAATCAATTTAAAAATAAACACTTAAATAATTATATAATTAAATAGACAATTAACTGGTCAGTGATCCGCAAATGTTGAGATGTAAAAGGGGTTGCCTATTTTAATTAAATCGTGTAGGGTCCCTAAAGGTGTCCCTAAGGCCTCCCTAACGGCTTCCTCAAGAATTCTGAACAGTCGAAAGGCTGCACTTGGAGTGAGGGTCGTAAATTTCATTGCAAGCTGCCCGCACAACCCTGGGGCGGTTTTACCTTCCAAATGAATGGAGGGACGACACGTGGACAATTTTAACGCCTTCACTCGTTCAACGTTTCTAGCTTTCAAGAATTTGATGATGATGATGATGATGATAATGATGAGGATAAGGATGATGATGATGACGACGACGACGATGATGATAATGATAATTTTGAAACTCTCGTTTTGAGGAATATTCAATTTTTTTTCTGCCTCAAAGTGCATTTACTAATTATAATTTTGTGCATCCTTTTACTTCATCAATAATCGAATTAAAGAATTCTTTAATTAATGTCCGATGCCCATTAAACGGATCAATTAATTTTGTCAGTTGAAATCCCCAGTGATAGTTATCGTCGTATCTGAGCCATCGTTGCGTTGCAGATGAATTTTTGCATGTTACCCGCATTCGACATACCAAGGATAATTATGCGCACAATTATTTCATTGGAATTACAATCATATTTTTACTAATTGTTAAATATTATAATATTATTATATATAATAATTATTACTATTGTGGTTGATATTTTTTGTAAATTATTGCAATGTGACTGCATATATCGTCATTAACATTATGATGATTTTGATGACGATTATAATTTTTGGTGATTAGAGTCGCTTTTAATGTGTCTTTTGACCAAATTTTTGGAAATAAAATAATTATAATATTATTATTACAATTAATATAATGATATTATTATTGCCGGTCTGCCCATATTTCGGCCTCATTTCCTTGAGACCTAAAAGCACATTTGCAATACAAACAGAATTCTGCAGGGCAGTAAAAATCCATTTGTAGAAATGAATTTATGTTTTCAGTGGCGAGTTGAATTTCTTGCTAAATCAACATTGTCCTCGTCTTCGACTGACACTTTACAAGTTCTGTAAATATTGTAGGACGTAAAAAGTCGTTGAAATGTAAGATATTTATGTATACAGAATTAATTTATATACATAATTCATTGTATAAATATTTTTATTTTATTTATTTATAAATATATATTTTATTTTTTATACGTTTCAACAATTTGTTGTAATTATTTTCGATGGAGAAACGTGCATTTTGATTGACTGGAATTTTAAAGAATATTTTAAAAACCTTTTAAAATATTTTACGTTTTAAAAGCTTTTCATTTACTTTTTCCATCTATGCTTTAGGTTTGGATTGATTGATTGATTCATTCATTCATTAATTCATTCATTAATTCACTCATTCGTCTGAAAATGCTTCGCGGTTTTGTAATCCCTGATTTAAAAATTGCATTATCCCGATAAAATGTGCTTGTTGTTGAAGTGGACAGAAGTCGTACTTCTCTTGTGATGAGTAACATCTCCAAGGTGGAATTTTGTCAAGATGATGTGGAATAAATGGTGCCCTTTTGGTATGGGTACAATGGCGTGTTTCACCTTCACGTCCATCCATCCATCCACTCATCCATTCAATGGCTTTACCCATTCACTCAACCTCCATTGACTTTATTCACCCATTCACCGATTCGTTAATTCATTCAGTCCAGATTGACTGTCCATCCCATCTATTCAGCGAATCACAAGCGAAGGACAAATCTAATCGAGTCCGCTGAAAAAAGGTGAAAAACCAAATAAAATAGTTTTTTTAAGGTAATTTTTTTTCTTTATTTACGAAACAATTGATTCGCTACTTGACAAATGTTTTAGTGGGATGTTTACGAAAAAGCTTACAAATCCCGGAGAAAACAAAAAGTTAATTAATTCGAATAAATGCCTTTAAATATTTTTAATATCTGGTTTTTTCATTTCATGTATTTATTTTTTTTAAATGGCGGTACTCACCATTTTGTCTGCAGAGTTCCATCTCGATGGTAGTCTCCAGTTTTTTGTTGAGAGATTCCTTCAGTTCTTCTACTGAGTCACGCGAGGTTTCCTTGCCGAACAAGAAGCCGCACGAACAATGCTTCTCCAGGAGCTGAAACAACAACTTTATTATTATTATTAATATTATTATTATTATTGTAATATATATATATATATTAAATTATTAAATATAATTATTATTATTATTATTATTATTATTATTATTATTATTATTATTATTATTATTATTATTATTATTATTATTATTATTATTATTATTATTATTATTATTATTATTATTATTATTATTATTATTATTATTATTATTATTATATTATTATTATTATTATTATTATTATTATTATTATTATTATTATTATTATTATTATATTATTATTATTATTATTATTATTATTATTATTATTATATTATTATTATTATTATTATTATTATTATTATTATTTATTATTATTATTATTATTATTATTATTATTATTATTATTATTATTATTATTACTATTACATTTGTTTTAACGCAATAATACGTGACCTTGACTTCAGTCGACACTTAAATTACATTTAATTTATATGCTGCCTTTGTGTATATGTCGGTTGATGCTTTTGTTTTTGGAATTGTGTTAGTGATCCAACTGGGCTCAATTGTGTCTAATAAATAAATAAAAAATAAAAATAAAATAAAATAATAATAATATAATAGATACCTAAATAATTAATTAAACTTAACAGTAATAACAATGGAGTGCAGAAGAAATTTGAGAAATTAATTTTGATTAGATTAATGTATAGCAGTGGATCAATGATTCATCTATTTACTTATTAAATACTTTGATATTTATTAACTTTTTTATTATATTTATTTATTTATATATTATATTTATATCTGTTTTGTCATTTATATTTATTTTCTTTTTCCAATTCTTAAAAAGATTGATTGATTGATTGAAAAAGATTGAGATAAACGATTCCTTGAAGAGATGAAATATCTTGAGGAAATTCGCTCCCACTCCATAAATTAATGATTAAAAAATTAACATAAATTAACATCAATTAACATAATCGTAAGCACATCTCACCTGCGACTTGGAGTACCCTGTTAGTTGGCAAAATCCGTCTGAGCAGTAAACAATCGGCAGTTCGTTGGATTGGGCATTTCCAAGGACAAAATTGGTGTCTGGGGAAATGAAAGGTTTGTTTCGGTTTCACTTTCAATGCCATTGATTTCCGCTAACAACATGTTGCAGACCTTATTATGTAAGTCGATCGATGAATCAGTCAACAGGGAAAACAGGATTTAAGAGCAGAGAATGAAGTGAGCGCGTGTTAAATTTACCTGGAGGAAGGGATGATTGTGAATTGTTTTTGATTGATAAAAATTGTTTTTGATTGGTTTTGAGTTATCTTTGATTGGTTTTAAGTTGTTTTTGATTGGTTTGGTGATTGAATTGAAAAAACATTATCTATGAATTATTACTGCAAACACATCATCAACGTGGGGGAAGGAACGTAACAGAAAGTAAAACTTTGACATATTGGTCATCCTCATCGTCACCATCATCTCCATCACCATCATGGTCAATGTCATCGTCATCGTCATCGTCATCATCATCGGAGTCCATAACTTTTGCGTGACTAGGAATGTGGATAATGAAATATAATTAGTCATAAAATTCATCACGTCACAATAATTTCCGACATTAGAGAGGGACTAGATGACTTAATTAATGTTATTTCATAATTTCATGTTCAAAGGAATGACAAGAAATAAAAGTAAACACCATTTTATAAGTTTGTTAATGTTGAGTCTGTAATATCACATTATAGTCAATAATGTAAAAAGTATTCATTAATATAGTGTAATAATATTAAAATACAATACTTACAGCCACTAATCAAACAGTAAATCAAGTTATTAATTCATTTATAATATAGATCACGTAATTATAATATGACATACTTCCAAAATATTACTAAATATTAATAGAATTATTTATAATGTAATATATTATTTTAAAGAACATAATTAACGATAATTTAAGATGGTAAAAATTATAATAACGATTAAATTGCATGCCCACAAGTTACACCTGCGTTATGAAAATATGAGTCAATATTATGTCATGTGGTTGTGACGGACTATAATTGATAACATCATAATAACTATGTCGTTTATAATTATCTTGTAAATAATTCTAATAAAGATTATAAATAATTAAATTGTTAATTTTTTATAAGTAATTACTTGTAATAATTATTTTATAAGTACGTATTTATAATTATCTATCTCGTAATTTGCCTGCAATTATTTCGTGAAATTTTGTACGTATTTCATTCAACTTACATTCAATTACGAGTGCTGAACAGCTTAATAAAGAATAACTACATCTTATAAATTATTTGAAAAATATCTTAAATATTTTAAGATAATTTGAAAATATCGAATAAAAGGAAAAAAAACATATATAACATCAAAAAGGCGGCAAAATGAGGAAGTTTTCTTGTTTCCACGAATTAAGCGTGACGTCATCATTCAAACGAACTCTCAAACGTCTCAACAATGAAAATTCGATTTGCAAATATTTTGCAAAAAGATATTTTCTAAGAGCGTTTTTAAATACAATTTTTAAGTGTACTTGGCGAGTTTAATTTCCAATTTCTTATTATAAATAAATAATTAAGTTCAATTTTAAACTGGCCTAAAGAGGTTTTTTATAAATAATTATTAGATATAAAATTTATTACATAATTTGTATAAAATAAAAACATTGAACAATTTTTTTGACTTGCTTATTATTCAAAGTTATCACTAAGACGGTAACACAGACCAAGTAATAATAACAATAATGATACTAACAATAACAAAGGCAGATTGAGTAAGACATAATGGCGTGACACAACGCAATAACTCACAGGCTGAGAAGCATTTGTGGAAGAGCTCAGAAGATAAATGGACTGTTCATTAAAGATCTGAATTGCATATTGATTCAGGCTTAACAACAATAATAATTGATTCAGGCTTAACAACAATAATAATTGATTCAGACTTAACAACAATAATAATTGATTCAGACTTAACAACAATAATAATAGATTCAGGATTAACAACAATAATAATAGCAAGTGCATTTGTAAAGCGCCATAAGCGTCAGCGTCAGGAAGATGATGATACGTCGTCAGAACCCAAGAGGCCACGTAGCACCCTCTCGCCATCCACAGGGCGATGGGGGTACTGACGTCCCATGTGACAAGGGAGGAATGTTTATGAAGAGGGTATCACGCCCAGACAACTTTTAACCACCCACGTCACGTGGCTCGTTATTTCTGACGTTAGATTTATTTCTGAGATTATAAATGTTTTACTGCGATGAATTGTAATAAATAAAGCTTTAGTAATAATAATAATAATAATAATAATAATAATAATAATAATAATAATAATAATAATAATAATAATAATAATAATAATAATAATAATAATAATAATAATAATAATATAATAATAATAATAATAATAATAATAATAATAATAATAATATAATAATAATAATAATAAGAATAATAATAATAATAATAATAATAATAATAATAATAATAATAATAATAAGAATAATAATAATAATAATAATAATATAATAATAATAATAATAATAATAATAATAATAATAATAATAATAATAACAAACGGAGGTACCATGTCTTATTCCCCAAGGAATATTGCTTCTTGGGAAGTGATAATAAAGATAGTAAATCTACGATGATGATGATTGTGGTTTTGATGATCACCATCATCATGGGATTCATCATCATCATCGTCGTCGTCGTCGTCCTGATCGTCATCATCACCGTCATCACCATGTAGAGGCTATTTGTGGTGCAAACTTAAAGCACGTCACAATCTGAAAGCAAGTGAGTTTAAAGGAGTTTGAAAAATAAATTGATTTTCTACGTTTTTCTGTCTGCGAGGCTCTCTTTCCGAACGTCTTTGTTTGATTCTTCGCATCTTTGCATTTGATCCTAAGCTATATTATTCAATTAACATCAAATCCTCATCAAAATCATTTCATTTTTAGAGATTCGTAAAAATTGTTTAATCGTAAACTTTCTGAATTCAAATAATTTCATCGGTAATTAAATAAATTTATTTTTCTGATTTTAATGTTTAATTTTTTAAAGTCATTATTTCGTTACTATTTAACGTGATGTATTTGTAGATTGATCGATAAAATATGAATTTTATGTTCATTAATGTGGTTAATGTTATTAATATAATCATCATCATCATCACCATGATATCTTCCTTAGGGGTCATCCATAAAATACGTCTGCAAGCGGACGAGGGAGGGAATTCAATTGCTTATGAGGAATCAACACTTTAGAAATTTAAGTAATTTTTAAATTTTAGAAATTTATTTGTTTTTTATTTATTTTATTTCCATAATTTAAATATACTTTTATTTGCATTTATAATTTGCAAAATTCTTTGGAATAATTTTAACATTGTCAGGTTTAATAAACTTAACCTGCAGGTTGTTGACCGAATGGGTTGAGTTCCATATATACTGTCACATTATATATATATATGCATACATGTGTGGTATTGGCAATTTATTAACTAGTTTGCAATTAATGTCAATATAAAAAGTTTTTGTTGATGATGATGTTGACGATGATGAGTACGACGACGACGATGATGATGATGATAACGAACAAAACGATGCTAATGATGACATCGGTCTCCAAGTGTTTAATAAGTTGAAAAAGCAAATTGTCACAGATTCCAAAATTCCACAGATTTATTACCTCAACAAATAAATAAACGTTGAAATAAATTCTGCTTGAAATGTTTACGTCGAGTAATTTCTTTTCAAATTCAATCAAACATTCAAATGTTTATTTGGAAACTTTAAAAGAAGGAGATTGATGACTCCATCCATCGTGTGACGTCATGGATTAACTCGACCAATCATCGACCATCATGACGATGACGTCATGCCCTCCATCGATCGCCTTGACAACGGAAACCATGATGACGGTGACTAAGCGCAGTAAAATTAGGCGTTTGGCGTTTGCCGTTACCATTGGCAACATTCATTCGATCAATTGATTGCACTTTTGCTGTGGTTACTATGGCGACAGCCAGTTGCATAGATCGCGTTGCTATGACGACGCTGATTTAAAATGACGCTCAGTACTGCGTTACAATTACTTTAGGTTGTAAGTTTGTTGATATGTCTAGTCAAACCTGGTTTGTGAGATTAATATGATAAAATAAAATAAATGATGATAGAAAAGAGATTAAGAAAAGAAACATGATTTTATGACTTCTGATAGTAGTTGTTTTATGGTAATAAAGATCGTGAAAAGGATTTGTTGTTGTTGTTGTTGTTTGAACTTCATTTATGTGGCGCCATATGCATAGCGTCAGGGGCGCTTCTTGTAACCATTTGTTGCAGTGCAGGCTGGGTTTCGAACACGACACATTACCGCTGTATGCAGGCACGTAAACCATTGCACGCCTGCACGTTGTTGTTGTTGTGAGGTGTCCACTATTGCTTGCTGTTGGAGATTTTCTTCGAAATAATTAATAATTTACCTGTGGAAATGTTTTGATGCTTGAAAGGAGGCTTAAGATGTTTTTCAGTAAACACAGAAATTCTGATTCCTTTTAAACATTAAATAAAATATTTCATTATTAAATAAAATATATATTGAATAAATGAAATATTTCATCATTAAACAAAATATTTTTTAAAAACCTTTTTCATCCGTTCATCTTTCGCGCCATCATAAGCAGCATTTCATATCATCCATAAATAAATCACCGAGTGGAAATACTGCGCCACATAAATCACAATAAATATGCCTCTTTCCATACATTTATTTATATTATGATAACTTAATTTATTCATGCATCGTATATTTCCATAAATTCATAATCATCCAGGATTGCAAGTACTGATTGCATTCGTTAGGAACTTAAGTTTTCCAACTACGGTTTTAGCGATGAAATTATTACGAATTTCTTACGTGAACCTGAAAATTATGTTGAAATGCAAATAAATTAAATTAATTTATTGTTTATGAATAATTAAAATATGTAAATTGTTTGTTATTGTTAAATAATTAAAATATACAAATCATTTACAATTTGCTATTCATGGATCACATCATTGGCGAATTTTGTATTTCTGTCTGTGAGTCCCTCTTAACCAGGGTTGCAAGTGCTCAATGCATCTCAATACAAACTATAAAATCAAATTAACAGGTGCAAATGAACTTCAAATTAGATTTCTATGGTATATATGCAGGATACTTTTAAGAAGTTTCCTTTTTTAGTTTATTATTGATAGTTTAGTGATTGGTAGAGGTAAACCTTTGTCAGAAAATGAGAAGAAGATTGAGGCCTTCAGCAAAGACGAATACTAAAGATCGAGGATTGCTAAAGAGCTCAAGAGGTCCGTACAAGTTATTTCTAATTACAAGACAAAAGCGTCAAGCGAAAAATGGGTTTCGATAAGAACATATTACTGTCACATTACATTACTCTCCTGTTGCCATTAACGCCGTTTCAACCATGAACACGAAACATCCTAAAGGGAAAAACTCCCGCTGTCGTATG
The DNA here is from genome assembly GCA_021613335.1 of Whitmania pigra. NCBI lineage: Eukaryota > Metazoa > Annelida > Clitellata > Hirudinida > Haemopidae > Whitmania > Whitmania pigra. The sequence goes on along the minus strand of JAJTWR010000407.1, from coordinate 93,530 downwards.
CAGGCACATAGCTCATTCGGCCAACCAAGGGATGGGGCAGGGACGGTCGGCAAGTTCAAAAGGCGGTATTTTGAGGGATATGTAAAAAATAAAAAATAGAAAAAAACGAAAACCACCTCTCCTCAGTGTTTTGATGTGTCCATTGAATAGTCAGATTTCAGCAAGTTCATGATCTTGCAGACAAATACGCCTTTCCCATAACCGTCAAATCCGCACGAACGATAATAATGATTAGCGTAATTGATGATGACATCAAAGAAAAAAAGGTTCTTTGCCGAAAGTAAGAAATTGAAGTATTTTGTGGAAGCTTCAGTAAACGATAAGATCGATGGTCTCTTTCAACTTTTGAGATCCACACAAAGATTCTGCCCCTAATATTGTCATCCTTTTGCATACCTTCCTAATCCGGACTGTTAGTGTTACCAGATCTAAGCGCTATTTCTCCAAAGTTAATAAAAGATATTATAAAACTTAAGTTAAGTCAATAAAACTTAAGTTATTAAAAAAAATCTCTTCTCTTCTTTTTAGAAAGGGAACTTGCCGATGGACTGAATTTTGAAACTGTTAAAAAAATGCAAAAAAATGCGGAAAAGTGGAGAGTGTTTGCAAATTTTAAATCGATCGCAAAAATATTTGAGATATTTTCGAAAACAAAGAAGGTTAAAGGATTATTAACGGCCAAGAGGCGACTCTTATCCCCGCGCGGCAAGAATAGTTGGTACGCCACCATGCAAGCCTAAATTATAAGTGCATATAATACATGTAAGTGCATGTAATATTCTGGATTTGTGTTGCGCCTTATGTTAGAGGCAGGGGCGTTTTTTGACAACCATTTACGAAGCAGTCCAAGATGAGTTTTGAATTCCGCACATTTCGACCGATGCAGGATTTTCCACATGCAGGAGGGCAACCTATGTCAAAATTATTAAATAAGAACGTTTAAATAATGATTATAATAATATTGAACGAATGATAATTTTATTATTATTTTTTTAATTGTTATTATTGTTGTTATTAATATTATTATTAGTAGTAGCATAAAATAATAAATAATTTAGTATCATATATTATAAAAATAAAATTTATTTTAACATTTATAATTATTAACCAATACTGAATAATTCCATGATATGCTGGATTCAGCATCGATATCCAAGCACTAGGGATCCCCCTAGTTCATGATCATCGTCATCATCATCATCATCATGATCATCATCATCATCAACGTCATCGTCATCGTCATCGTCATCGTCATCGTCATCGTCATCGTCATCGTCATCGTCCATCGTCATCGTCATCGTCATCATCATCATCATCATCATCATCATCATCATCATCATCATTTTGAGAAAATTTTAATTGCCATCCCAAACTTTTTTTAGAAAGTTTCTATAAAAAATTTATAATTAATTAAAAATGAATAAAAATTATTTTTTGAAAAATATGAAAATATAATCAAAAATAGGTGGAAGTGGAAAATTAAAAATAGGAATATAAGGAAAAACATGAAATTAAATGAGAATTTACCACGTTATATTTAAAAATTAATATAATTTTATGCGTGTTATGTAAATATCACTGTTGACATTATACAATGCAGCCGAACCCGGTTATGTCGCCGACCTAAAGGTTTGCCAAAAACGGTCGAGATAACCGAAAATCAATGTGGCGCAATATATTAACATGATCGTGAAATTTCTTCATGTAATTACATAATATTCGTTAATAAATAAGATTGTACGTGCACGTGTTTCGTTGGATTTGTTTAATACAACAGCAATTGAAAATTTATATTGATAACAGAAATATGTACATGTTTATTAACAACGAAAGGCATTTTTGGCTTCCATCCATGTTAGCAGCAACTAGCACTCTAAGACTTAAGAGTCTAAGTCGGTCCTTCGATTGTTTTCCACCGTGACAAGCCTCCCATATTCTTGTCTTTGATGGAAGGCTTCTCCAAAGCACCTCTGTTTCATCATTTCAGCATTAAAATTATCCTACTCTCGCATGCATCCAAAATTGCGAGCATTTGAGTATTCAACCATGAATTCACTGGTTCCTGTTGAACTCACAAATTGCTTTGAAGACAATGGCTGTGCCTCTTTTTGAAACGATCCTGACTTGTTTTAAAGTCAGAATGTAATAGCTTGGCAGCAAGGATGTCCGCCTTTTCCATCGGCAAGGAACCATTGACGGGAAGTTTTGTTGCTCGCAAATCTGTAAACCATTGAAGCACTGCATCGTCGACATCTTTGTGCTCAGCCACTCTAAATTTTTTTCTTGCTGGATCAAAGACAAACTTCTCGGACATTTGAATTATCAAGTCGGTTTTCTTTTTCCATCCTGAAATGGTATTTGCTGGAATGCCATGCTGGCGACTAAGGTGTGGTCCTTTTTCTAGTTTCAGCATGATTTCATACTTTTTCTCTAATGACTGATTGTCCAGTTTCCTATTAGCACTTCAAGACATTAAAAAAGAAAAAATAAACAGAATAGCTAGAATAGCGTGTTACCTCTCATACAAAATCAACAAGAGTTAATTGGGTTTGGCTACATAAAAGAATCAACGTAACCGATGACAAAATGGTACGAAAAAGTGGGAATTTGGCGGTTCCACTTCAAAGGCGACTATTAGTCAAAAGGATCGAGGTAACAGATTAAAAGTGGCAAATTCGGTCCAGTTTTGTGCTCGAGATATTAGGGTTCGGCGACATAAATGAATCGACATAACAGATGAGAAAATGATAAGACAAAGAGGGAATTTGGCGGTTCCAATTCAAAAACGTCGACTTAATAGGGTTGGCGAGTTAACCGAGATCGAGATTAATGGTTTTCACTGTATATAAATATATATATTTAAATATTATTGCTGACATTACACAATATATATTATTTAAATATTATTGATGACATCAGTGACAAAATAATTGTTAATTCCTTCTTTTGAGGAATTCCACTTTAAAAATTACGAACGCTTTATTATAATTATAATTATTAGCTTTATTAATAATTTGAAAAGCTTCTAATGCATTATTATTTCTTAGATCGTGTTTTGAATGAAATAATTTTATGGATCACATTAAAATTGTAATTTGCTAATTATTGCATAATATTATCCGTTTATTCGTCACATTGACATGTTAAATAGTTATTAATTGATTGTTTAATTTTTGTAAATTCATAAAATTAGGACGTTAAAGTGCGGACGTCATGTGCGGACCGTCAATAAAATTCTGTCTCTCAGTGGGTGGTCGGCAAATGAAACATCGATTTGCTGATCCCACACGTCGACTGTAAAAACCTTTTCATTGTCAGCATGAACAAACTAACTCATTCAAAATGCATCCACAATGACGATCGTGATGGCGATGATTGCAAACACAAAGATCGCTCACAAAATCCCCCATTTACGGGAAGTTTTGTTGCTCGCGAATTCATGAGCCATCGAAATACTGCATCGACATCTTTGTGCTCTGTTTTTATCTTGCTGAATCAAAGACAGACTTCTCGTACATTTGCTTTGTCGG
>JAJTWR010000407.1:70000-87500 GCA_021613335.1 Whitmania pigra | reverse complement strand
AGGGGTGAGGTATAGGTTGTGAAAAGTAGGGGTTCTAGGACAGAGCCCTGAGGAACTCCAGCAAGGAGAGCAACAAAACAGGAAGTGCGGTAACCTAGCTTAACGTCTTGGGATCTGTTAGCGAGGTAAGAGTAAGTGGAGCCAAGAGAGTGCATTTCCTCAGATGTGGGATAAACTGTTGAAAATATGGGAAAGAGCGGTCTAAAAGGAAAAACCAGGTCTGTAGGCAGATTGGAATAGAGAGAAGTTAAAGGATTGGGTAATATGGGGACGGATTCTAGAAAAGGTGAGCCTCTCTAATAGTTTTGATATAGTGGAAAGGTTAGAGATTGGTCTGTAATTAGACGGGGAGTCTTGAATGATGTGACAAGAGACTGGCACTCGACGACAGAGTAGTGTTGCCGAGGGTTACTATGCAAAAAACTATGAAGTGAGCGCCACATGGAACGTGGATTGGCATTGGAGCTGAGTTCTTCCTTGATAGAAGGAGCACTGGAGTTGAGAATGGCCAGCTTGGCAGCGTCCTTTGAGGATTTGCACTCCTGTTTGGCAGCTTCTGTACGTTTACGAAGGTATAGACGTTCCAAGCGACGACAACGTTTCTTGGCCTCTATAGCTTCGTTGGAGAGCTGGTTGTTTGAGTACTGGCCCATGCGGAAGGTCTGCTTCTTGATGGGGGCATGTTTGAAATCGCCGCAGATATTAACATTTTATAAAATAATAATATTATTATTAGCGGTTTCATTAAAATTTACAATTTATCTACTAAAGGCAAAGTTACTTTCAAATGAAATATTAAGTTCGAAAAAAAATTAAAACGTAAATTTCTCTTAAAAGATATCATCGCCATCATCATCATCACCACCATCGTCATCATCGTAATCCATGTTATGCAGTTATGAACACGAATAAATGGCTTTTTGGCACTTGAAAGCGAGTGGATGCAATACCACATCTATCTTCCCAAACACCCATCCATCCGTCCGTAAATCATCCGTTCATCCACCCCTCCAACTATCCACCTATCCGTCTATCATTATCATAACTATTTTTAGAACTTTATTTTATAAATTTCCAACAAACAGATCAAAGCAGGCCCGTAGCCAGAAAATGAATTCATTTTGGGGTTTCATTTTGTTACTTCTTCAGAATCAAAATCAAAATCAAAACCAAAATAAAATGATTATAATAATTATAATAATGTTATGATGCTATATAAATTAATAAAATTTATAATTGAAATATTTCGAGGGAGGGGGGATTGAACTCGTACCCCCCCTAAATAGGGGCCTGCTTGAATGCACTCATATTTCATGTTTTATCGTGTAATACTTTCCATTGTATTAAATATGATTAATATAAGTATATTTATTGTATTTTATAGTTGATTAACAATTTGTAATATATTCAAAACAATATTAATAACTAGCTGTTTACCCGACTTTGCCCGGTAATAGATTTGCAAAAAATAAACTTCATGTATAGTATAAAAGTGTTTTATTAATATTATATTATAATAATAACAAATTTTAGAAATATAATTGTTATAATTAAAAAGTTTCAATAAAAAACGGAAAATTTACAATTTAAAATAATATTTGCAACGACGAATATAGAGCTATATTACTACCAAACAAAAGAACAAAATTACTACCAAAATAACACTGATATTAAATCATAGATAAATAATAAAAAAATGTAAATTTTAAATTATAAAACGGAAAATTTACAATATAAACTAAAAGCTTACGTATATGAATATTAATCAGCATGCGCCTAAGCTCACCAGCTTTGAAAACGGCGCGTACGCTCTTGTGAGAATAAGCACAGAAGAGGTTTTTTGGCAATAAAACTCTAAATAATTTATCGATTTTTTTTTGAAAAATAGACCAAACTGATCCCGTGGTCAACGTACTCAAGTGTTTCAAGTTTCAATCAAATCGGTTCAGGATTAAAGATTTGCATAAGAAATACACATACATAAGAGGTTTTATATATATAGATAGCATTATTTTATTTATTATTCTTGGTTATCAATTTAATCAGGTTATTTTGAAAATGATTTTATAGTTTTCATCAATTTATAAAATAATTAAAATTAAACGCTATAAAATTATTCAGGGCACTTTGCAAGAAGGGTCGTCATGCTCGGATGGACATGGCGATGCAAAACAGGAACATCAGGTGCGTGAAAGCTCTCGTGCGGAACCACATTTGCCGTGGACGTCAGCCATTAATAAAATTTGGAACATTTATTATTATTATTATTATTTTATAACAATTATTATAATTTATTTATATATTTTACTGTATCAAATGTTTATATTGTTATCAGATTTGTTAGCATCATGTTCATGTTTAATAATATTGATAATCATATTTGAATTGTTCATCAAATTGTGGAAATTTGTTGCAATTAAACCAGATATTAAAGCAATCAAAATATCTAAAAAATTATGGCACATTTCAAATTTTAAATCAAACCTTAAAACATTTTAATGATTTAAAACGATTCTAAAAATTAAAAACCTTTAAATAAATATTTTATCATCTTTAGTCAATCCATGATTTTTTTTTAATTAAATGGAACATCAACATTGATCGCAGATACATTCGAATGTTTAGCAGAATAAATATTAAAGAGTGAGTTTAAAAAAAATATTATTAGAAATAATACATATATAGTTCACACTGGACCTCTGTTGAACAAAAACACAAAATCCCAGAATCCTAAATGCCTTCAGAACCTTGCACCACTATTTTCGTCAAACATTCTTAAATCGATTTTGTCCTTTGTTCTTTAAGCAATCCTTGTTTGAAGAACCCACATTTGATTTATTTTCAAATGTTTGTTGCCAACAAATACATATAATATCCATATCGATCTAAACAACAACAACAACAACAACAACATCATCATAATTATAATCATCATCATCATCATCATCAACAACCTCGACAACGACAATTTATATTTTCTCGAGACAATAAAACTGAAACGTCAACGTCTGTGTCAACACAAATTTCGGGGTTCGAATCCAGGGTAAAGTTTTAGATGGCAGTGGACGATTAAAAGCTTCTGTTAGTTATTTGCGCCGAACGTTTAAAAACTACTATCATCACTAAGGTTCTGTTTATAACAAATCTTTCGTCGTCCTGACATCATCATCATCATCATCACCACAGGGTTAGCGACATTCTGCCTCTGGCTGGAGGCTGTTATTGGTGTGGAAAGTGGGCTGGAATGATCTCATTATCGCCCTGTAATTTCCAAAACACGTGATCGAATCGCCATCCAGGAATGACACGAGGGGGCGCAGTAAACTCGGATCATAGATGACGACGATAGCGATAACGATGACGAGGACGACGACGACGATGAAAATCCATCACCAATTCAAGTCGAGATTCAAGTGTATGACTGCGGCCGATGAGTGAATGCTTTTGGTCGCAAGTTACATCATTAAGATGTTTATTTCTAATTTCCATCTTAAATTATTTATATTTTTTATTATTAACTCGACAAATTATTTTCTAGTTTTTTATTTCCTGGAAACGTTGGAGCTTGCACGTTGCTGAATGTTCAACGTACATTTAATTGTACATCTGATTGTACACCTGGATGTATGAAATTTTGCTTGTAGCGGAAGCAACTTGCTTGAGTTCAGCGAATCAGGAGGCAGGATAAATCATTCAATTTCGGACGCACACTTTGACTTCACTTTTAATGGCTTTCTACACTTTCTACTGTCGTTTCTCTCGATTAATGATTTATTAACATCTAATATTAGTTTATGATTTATTAACATTTAATAGAATCAGTTTATGATTTATTCCAATCTATGATTTATTTCATTTTATAATTTGTTCCAAGATATTACATTCGTCAGTTATTTCCAGCCATTATTAAATAAGTTATCTATTTCATTACTACATTATTGTAGTGTGCATAGTTTATTATTATTATTATTATTATTATTATTATTATTATTATTATTATTATTATTATTATATTATTATTATTATTATTATTATTATTATTATTATTATTATTATTATTATTATTATTATTATTATTATTATTATAAATTGAAATCGTAAATATAATTTTTTTTGATTTATGAGTTTATTGAATCAATCAAACAAACAAGCCATTATACATGTGCAGAAAAAACAAAAAGAGAAAGCAAATAATTGATTGATGGATGTGTGGATGGACGGATGGATGGGTTGAAAAGGGATTGCTGGATTAGTTTCCAAAAGTCACGCCATTCCATGGAAAGGGTCGTTGGACGTGTGCTTCCGAAATAATGAAGTTATGAAATAGATGACAAACTCAAGAACAACTCTGAAACTGCTTTTTAGTAAATAATTTCAATCATCGAAGCATATTTTTATTCAACATTTTCATTAAACTGAAAACATTTATAATTTGAATTATTAAAAAATGAAATTGTTAACAAATTTAAATAAAATTATTATAAAAAATATTACTTTCGACACACATGAATCTTGTTGCAATTTTTCGTTTTTAAACCAAAACCTCCAGGTGTACAGCAGGTGTACGTTGAACCTTCAACAGTGAGTTCCAGCAATATGAAGTTAATTATTTTTATTAATATTACTTTTTTATTAAATTTATAAATTGTGAAGTTTTAAAATCATTGAAAACATTAAATATTTTTTTTTACAAAAACATGACTAATGTCGCTGTTTCCTGTTGTCGTCGTCTCGCTGGGAGTCCATCTTTTCAAAAACTGTTGATGGGCGGATGTGAGGGATCGTATAAACAAATTGAGACTTGAATGACCGGCGATGATGATGGCAGTAGTGGTGGCCGTGATGGAGTTGATGAGGATGATGATGATAATGATGATGATATGGTAAGGGTAGTGATACTGATGTTAATGGTGGTTATGATGATGATGACTACGACTATTCAGACTATTGACTCGGATAAAAATCTCCTTCCTGAATGATGGAGAGAACTTACGGACGAATGACATGATTGCTGAACGAATTGACGAACAACAACAAAACGTTCAACTCACGCGTTCCATCGAACTTGGACGCGATGGTGTCAAGGAAGCTGTTCTGCCACCCAAGAAGGCCTCTCTTGACCTCTTCGTCCCCACTCTCCAGGGAGGCTCTGACCCCCACCCTACTGGGCTTGCCCTTATCGACGTCGGGCATATCTCCGTCGTCGTAGATGTTGAGACAGACGCCCACATCTTCGTCGTCCTCCTCCTCACCGCAAATCTCCAGGCGGTTGTTCATTTCCGTTCGTTGTGACGTCAGAGTCATGTGACGTTTATCGTGACGAGCGAGTTAATCCTGTCGCTACGAATGACTCGAAAGTGAAACCAAAACGATCGTGATGATGATGATGATGATGATGACGATTGCGATGCCTTGAGAGGAATTAAACGGACGTGGAATTGTTTTCCGGCTAATGAATCCCCTTTCCATTGATGACGGATTTTCCCATCCAGTGAAGATAAATGACGTCACATCGAATTTGTGTGGAAACATGTCGATGGAAGGCAGCATCACCCCAGTTTTGGTGAGATTCCAGGTCTCCAATTCGAACCTTGTAAAAATAACTTTGTTGAGCGATGATTACAATTTAATTATTATTAATATTATTATTTTTATTTTATTATGCGATTTCTTTTGCTAGTTGGAATCATTCTCAACTCGGTTGAATTTAAATATTACTAGCCTATCATGATAATGATTAAGACGAGCTTTCAAAAGGTGATGATGTTTAAAAATATAAATTTTTCCCGATGACACTTTCGTATGACACCAGCGTTCAAATTTAAATCTTCCAAAGACGAACTCAAGGATGGAAAATCATTCCTTCATCATCATCATCATCGTCGTCGTCGTCGTCGTCATCATCATCATCATCATCACCACCACCATCGCAACAATTGACACTCAGAACATCGTCTTAAGTAGAAGATAAATGTTTGAAAAAATTCGAATTTTTAGTTTGAAGAAAAAAAAATTTTTGGTTTCAAATTCGATCTCGTCGTAATGGCGCGGAGGAGTCAAAAAAGGGCTGCCATTCGTTTCACAGGCAATGAAAAATTGTCCTGGCAGAATAAATATTTTCCTTAAAAGAAGTTTCTTCATTTTTCAAATTTTTTCTTCATTTATAAAAAGAAACCCTTCAAAATACGCTGATTGACCAGCCACATTCCAGATCTGTTCCGCTACCTCTTTCTTCCTGTTCATGCTTACGCAATATCGTTCCATCTTACAATCCTCTGGGTAGCATCATACGCACTGATTCCATTGAAGCATAATTCAGGTTCGGTTATTGTTTGCCTGAGGAATAAAAAATGGAAGTGGGACGTAAAATTTAAAAGCAAACTTAAGTCTTTTTTTTTATCTCCTTCCAACCTCCAACTCACACAATCTCTCCATCCTAAGATTCACACCATTTTCAGATTATTCATGATTTCCAAGCAATAATAATTTATATGAGAAAAAAGACTCAACAAATAGAATATTGCAATAGAAAATAATTTTATACAAATATGATTGAAAAACAGCTTTCAAAGGTGGGTTCTGTGGATGTTGTTGTAATAATCACGGCCGAGCCATTTCATACAATCGTTGGTGTGATTAAGAACATGGGGATGTCTGTAGTCCACCTGAGAGTGGTATTGAGGGGGCATGGAGTGGGGGTGGGTCATTGCAGGGGCCCTGCATCTGGCCTGGCAAAGAGGGTATACGTAATTGGAGTATCTTTGGTTTTGATTGAACATGTCCGAAACGTTACTGTACTGAGGTGACATGCAGGAGCCGAAGTGAATCTCAATCTCTTGATTCGATGAGTTCTCGGAGCTCTTCTGAGCGTCGTAAGCCTGTTCAAGAGCCCGAATCTTGTTCGGACAGATGGTTGGGCGACATGGAAAGGTCTTGACTTGACTTTCACGTTTCGACTCCGAGTTGCCGGGATTCGTTGTTCGCAAACAATTTTGAGATTTCGCGCAGCAATTCGAGCTGTTCGAACTGAATTTGACGCGTCCTGAACTTTGAGGACTGCGATTCGGCAGGGAACAGCGTTTGGGAGAGTCGCATAAGCAGTTGTTTCCATTTTTTTCCAAAATAAACTTTTCGTTGAAGTGGATGCAGTCGTGAAAAAAATCTAAAATATTCGTGGCCTTTTTGAAGTATTCCTTGAGCTGCTTGTTCCACTCGCTTTCTGGATCGCTGAAGAAACTTTTCAGTTGATCCATTGCCAGAGACTTGACCTGCTCAACCATGGAACTGGCAATATCGTCTCCCGCACAGTTTTGATCGTCGTTGCCGCTTGGAGAGTTTCTGTCGCTGTCGTGGGCAGGTATTGAGTTGTGAAGCCAGCTGAGAACTTTAGGAGATCTCCTGCAGACGTGGGAACAGTTTTTGCACAATTTTTCTTCGCATTCCTGTGCTGCTCTGTGGTTTCTTGGTTTGTCTTTTTTCCAATCGATTCTTCGGAAATCCGGAACGGATTTCTTTGGAACATCAGTTTTGAACTCTTCCACTTTTTTGCTGCTTCTGGGAGATCGCCTACCGTTCATTTTAGAAGCAGTTCTTGACTTCGCGTCGTGTTTCGACAGTTTGTCGTAGTAATAGTTGCTCATGAAGTTGTAGAAAGCGGCCAGCATTTCTTGACATTCGGCATTTGAAGAATTGAAACGTTCGGAGTTCAAACAAGTTGATTGGTTGTTATGATTCGCAAATTGATGTGCAGCGTTTGTGGACCTATTACCCTCGTGGCATTCTTTGCGTGGAGATCTGTTCCCGGCTGATCTCAGATCTTTCAACGAACCCTCGCTATTTTCGTGACTGTTATTCTGTGATTGATTTGGCGTTTCCTTGAGATTTTTTGAGAACTTTTCCTCGTTGATGGAGCGGGCAGGAGTTGTGAGATCGAGAACTTCCTTGTCTCTCGAAAAGTGGTGAGTGAAGTTGGAGAAAAACTTTGAAAAGGGGATGCAGTTTGAACTCACGTCATCATCGATGTAGGGTAGGAAATTCTGTTCGAGCAGCTTTTTCTTAACTGTCAGAGAATCAAGTCTGACAAGAAGACTGTTTCTCGACGATATGCGCATCGCTTTTTTATTCCTGCCAAATCGACTTCTGAAGAGAGAACAGCGTGTCTTAGGACGACGGATGTTTTTCGTGTCTTCGTCTTTCTTGACGTCCTGAGAAGAATCAACGGGCTTTTGTTCGTTCTCCTGGCAGGATGGATCGACATTAGCTGTCTTTGCGTGAGTAGAAAAGTTGTACGGTTTCACATCATTCATCCGCTCGTTTCTACATCCATTGATTTTTAATTTCAAGTTTGGAGACTCTGAATGAGACGGTGGGTGTCCTATGATGTTTTCGACCGTTTTCGGATTGACCAAGGGTCTTACAGTAAGAAACCTTTTCTTCAAAGTGAAACTTTTTTTCGGACTTTCATTTCCATTCATGACGGTCCAACTGTCGAGCAGGCATTTTATGTGCTGTTTAAGGTTCCCAGAGTCGTGGGTCTTTTTAATTGCCGAACTATTAGCTGTTGATGGAAGACGGTCAGACGCTTTACTCGTGGATTCCTCGTTTTGATTCGAAGAGTTGGAAAGATTTGAGTTCGTACTTGGGCTTTTGACAGCTGCTTTCTCCAGGCTGTCGGTGAATGCATCGGCTGTGCTAGAGTCTTCATCCGTGGCCGAGTTTACGACGTTTTCTGTCTCTTCCTGTGCATTCTCTGCTGGGGTTTCCGTGTGTTTCGTTTCGTTTAAAAGATTTATGTTGGCCTCGACAGGAGAAAGCTGTTTCTGAACTCCGTGAATAAGAGCTGCGATGCTCATCTCCTCAGCCAACTCATCCGGAGAATTCGAACCGCTTTGCAGATCGTTGTTGAGCTCGTTGAATATGATGTCAACGAATTTGATTCGCTTCTGTTTCTTTTCTAAGATCGCGTTGCCGTAGTGATCGTCTTCGACTGTCAACGGAGAAGACTTTTTGAGGTTGCTCTTGGCTCTGTCTCGACTGGTTCTCAGCGATATGATGATGTCGTTCTCTTCTTTGTTCGAGGTCGGAATTTTTTCGTTGAATTCCAATTCTTCGGAATCACTGCTCGAATCGGGCGACTGCGAGCATTGTTCGTTGATCGGTCTGAGGTTTTTTTTCAACTTGAAGTCGTCACTTCTGTAATTTGCGTTTTTCCTGACTATAAAGTTCCCTTTCTGAGTCGAAGAGAATTGTGGAGACTGCGTACTTGCTGACCTCTGAGGGGGGTATCTATGGAATCGTGTCGGGATCGAACGTTTCCGACGTTTCTTCCCTCCGCTAACCATCGACTGACTCCGAACTTGATTTCCTCTTTTGTTCATTTCATCGAAATTTGTGACTGGAAAACTTACCTCTTGCTGAGAGCATATGTCGATGCACAATCCACTCTGCTCGCAGAATCCGCAGTTGGAACAAACTCTGATCTTCGATTTATTTCTTCTACCCCCTTTTCTTTTGTTCGAGTGCTTTCCTGGATATCCGTTCGAGTTTCTGTGCCCCTCAAAGTAGCGGCAGAAGTCCTGGTCGTTGCAAGGACGGTCGTGCTTGTTCTCGATGAAAGCGAGTGGATCGCAGTAAAAGTTGTTCACGGTGTTATCATTCATCCGTGAAAAACTGCTGCACGTTTCTGCTTGGAACTGATCCAGGTAGTGAAAGTTTGTGGTCGGACTGGCTTCGGACACACTGAACGGACGAGTGCGTTTGCACGGATGGATCATCTTCATGTAATTTTGCATCCTCAGATCGGTGTTAGAGGAGGTGGTTGCTCTTTTGATGGCCTCTTCGTTGACTTCGAAGCAGTTAACGACTGGAATGATGGGCTCAGGAAGTTTAAAGGCTGTCGGAGATTCTTCGAGGGGACACGACTTGATCAAGTTGTTGACACAAGGTGAGTAACTCCAGTGCAGAGCCTGGAGGAAGGCCTGATTCTCGGAGACAAATTGATTGTTCTGGTTTTGAACGAGGCTCATGGAGAAGAGTTTCCTGTTGAACTTCTTTCCAGGGCACCATGTGTGGAGGGGGGTGCAGCGTTCCCCGCCCTCGGGAAAGTTGGTGCACTTGAAGACGTTCGACAGTACTACGTCCTCGTCTCCTTTCTGGTTCTTGTTTTTGTTTTGTTTTGATTTTTTCTTCTTTTTAATTTTTTTCAGCACAATTACCTTTCTGTTTGACAATTTCTTTATTACGTGGTAGCTGGGCATGGTAGGCTTAATGCAATTATTCCGATGAGATTTGGCGTTAAAGCATTTTCTCTTTTTAAACAACACGTCTTAGAAAGAAGTGGGAAAGAAACGAATTCCAGAAATTAAGTTGAGAACTAATCCTCTAAAGTTTCAAATTTCAAGTTGAGCACGAGCGGTTGATTAATGTGATAGAAAGTAGACCTTTTATCGTATTAAATGTGTCGCCACCATTTGTTTGTTATTTTAATTCGTACCCAGGTAAACAATGATGACGTCAATGAAGTGGATGTTGTTGAAATTAATAAATCAGTTGAAACAAATGCTTTTTGTCTCCGTGGAAACATCAGTCCGTGGAAGGCCTTACGTGTGGACAGGCTAAAGTGCAAAGGTCGGCCAATTGCACTCTCGACTTTTTCCAAACACGCCATGTTGAAATTTATAACCTACAGAATGCTGATGATAGTTTCCTTGGTGTTATTGATTTTGCAATTACAAAGATTTATTTGCAATAGAATATTAAACATTCAGTTATTAATTGATTAATAACGTTATTATTAATAATAAATTTTCTTTATTATTGTGCACTTCTTCCTATTGAGCAAGCGCACATCGGATGGTTGGTTCAGCCGCTGTAACCATACATCGCATAATTTGTCTTTTATGTCCACTTTTCCATGGAAGCAGTCAAGAAGAATATTTCATCTGAATATATTTTCCATGCTTTTGGTAATAGTTTTCTTTTTATGTTAAATGGTAATAAAAAATAATTCGAATATTATTATCATTCTGTTGAGATGTATTATGGAGCTACTGTTAATGATCCCAGGAATTTGATACAACTAGCATTTCTTGAAATAATTTACTCATTTCTTCATTTAGCATTTCTTCTTCTTCTTCTTCTCTTCTTCTTCTTCTTCTTCTTATTCTTCTTCTTCTTCTTCTTCTTATTATTATTATTATATTATTATTATTATTATTATTATTATTATTATTATTATTATTATTATTATTATTATTATTTTTTTTTTTTTTATTTTTCTTATTATTATTATTATTATTGTTATTATTATATTTTATTTTATTTTTTTATTCCTTTCAGATAAATGTTAATGGATGAGTAATACATGCATCATATAAATCTTAAATATTATTCATTAGTTGCAGAATTAATTAGCAAATAATTAATATTCTATTGCAATGCAGTTTTCCTAGCTGTATAATAATACATAATATATAATACGTAATTAGCCTTTGGTAGAATCGCGCCATTTCCCCGGATCGTCTGCTAATGAGAAGCCACGCAAGAAGATATTTTGAAATAATTTACTCAAAAAAATAGAAAAAAATGAATTTGAAAATATGTACTTTTTAAACTTCAATTATTTTAAAATTAGTTTTAAATGCCCCTAAAATGGAAAATTTGTCCGTTTTTGATTCATTCCAAAAATTGTCCTCAAATTGTTGGGATTTAAAAGCTTGACAAAAAGAAATGTGACACCGCTTAAAATATTTGTGCTCTAATATTGTTTACAGAAATTATTATAAATATAGAAATTATGAACTTTATGAAAGAATTATTATGTAAATATATTTATGCTTTTATGTATTGGCTATTATGATGGTGATAACGACGATGAATATGAATGTGACGACAATGAATTTTATAACATATGCAGATAATAATAATAATAATAATAATAATAATAATAATAATAATAATATAATAATAATAATAATAATAATAATAATAATAATAATAATAATATAATAATAATAATAATAATAATAATAATTAATAATAATAATAATTAATAATAATAATAATAATATAATAATAATAATAATAATAATAATAATAATAATAATAATAATAATAATAAATAATAATAATAATAATAATAATAATAATAATAATAATAATAATATGGTAAATAACATTACTATCAATATTAGTGTATAGAATACGATTGTAAACCCAGTCGTATTAATAAAAATAATGGGAGTAAATATTTGTTCTAGATGCGTGAAACCCTTGCATCATCGTAGAATATCAATCTTCGTTGAACTATTGCGATGGTTAGTACACTTTGAACAGCATTGAAATTATGTCCAGTAAATGCCTCGTTGAAATTAATTAATGAAATTTATGTGATACTAACAGAGGATCACAACATTAATAATCAATAATGTAATGTCACCTTCATCACTATCATCGTTGTCGTCAAAAGTCATCATTGTCATCGTCTTCGTCATCGTCATCATCATCATCATCGTCATCATCGGGCAGTGCGGATTCGTCTTTTCCATGTCCTCCGCTGATGCGGCCACCAAGATGAGGTGACCTTGTTTCAGTTTTGAACTCAAACAACAACCAACAAAACAAGAAACAAAATT
Organism: Whitmania pigra; assembly: GCA_021613335.1. Classification (NCBI taxonomy): domain Eukaryota; kingdom Metazoa; phylum Annelida; class Clitellata; order Hirudinida; family Haemopidae; genus Whitmania; species Whitmania pigra. Next base: position 74,868 of record JAJTWR010000407.1, on the reverse strand, counting down.
GTTTTACTTTGGAACTCAGATGGTAGAAAAGGCCGTACACACAAGCAAAATCACGCGCGCACACATACGCAAACAAACAAACAGGCAGACATACAAACAGAGAGACAAAACGCTCCCAAAATAAATGGAAGAGATTTTTAGGCTGCAGTTTTTACTCGGTGTCAGAGATTGTTGCTAATTTGTCTCCAGCAACACAACAACAACATAAGAACCGTTGCCATGGACACGCAAGAGGGAGTACTTGGATTCTTATTAAAAAAACAATGTGAAAAGAAGGTTGTTCCGAGTGATATTATTAGAAGATTAATTATATTAATTAAGTATAATTATATAATATAATTAATTATATTAATCAAGTATATTTACACAATTAATTATATTAATTAAGTGTAATTATATAATTAAGTAGTTATTATTATATATTAATTATATTGTTATTTAGTGCTAATGACTATGGTTATTTTAAATATTTATTTAATCCTAACAGAAAACGGCAACATTAATAATCGCTGTCACTGTTTCATCATCACATCATCACTATCGTCATATCATCACAATCATCGTTGTCATATCGTCATCATCATCGTAACAATGATTATTTTATGACATTTTATTTTATGACAGAAAATAGCTTCTTAAATCTAATTTAATCTTAAAAATTATTCAAACTCTAATACTCGTTTTTGTCGAACTTTGAAAATTAATTTATTGAAATAAACATTTTATGAGATAATTTTGCACGTCTGCAATCGAGTACTTGTAACATTTATTTATAATATTTATTTGTAATATATTTTATAGTATTTATTCGTGATATTAAAAATTATATCTAAGCTTAAATAGCAAATCTCTGAAATTTTAAACTTAATAACACCGGTTGAATAAATTCCTACTTCTAAGGATTTCTAAGTGACTGAAGCCATTTCACAAGAATAACCCATAATTTAATTTAAATATTTAAAACAAATAATTACTGCTTGAACAGACAGTACAGTAAATTGCACATTGGCCATTAACTGCCGAATGTAATACTTTTGTAAACAGTACCAATTTACAGAGGCATACTTTTTCAATACGTTTACCAATTAATTTCATAATTTCAATACGTTTACCAATTAATTTCATAATTTCAATACGTTTACTAATTAATTTCATAAATTCACTCAAATAATGTTTGCTTCAAGATTAACAGACAAGTGTGAAGCACTCACAATATTCATGTTTAATCCGAAGTTCAAAAGTTCAAAGGTTCAAAGCTTCAAAAGGTTCAAAGGTCACCCAGTAATCCTCCACTGGAATTCAACTTTAAATTTTCAAGTAATTCAATTTTAACAATATCGTACCGCCTTAATTTTACTTTTAATTCTAATTCTAATTATAATTATAACTTTAATTTCATTTTATTACAAATTGAAAATATTTTATATAATAATTCGAATAACTATTGTTATGATAATTTAAATAATAATCATAATAATATGATAAACTGTGCAATGATTACAATTACCTAATGTACTAATTGACAGTATAAATGGATAATCAACGTTGTCATCGTTACCCTCGCTTGAGAGGAGTGCGTGTGGTGCGCCCTCTTCCGAGAACATCCACGACTGATGCTTAATCGGGCGCAGCAGCTCTCAAATGCAGGGTGCGACACATAGCCTCATGTCGTCCACGACCTCATCTTCGTCATTATCACCATCACGTTATTTATCATCGTTAATGTCATCATCACCAACATGATTGTCGTCGTTATCACGTATTTCGCCGCTGTCGCTGTTACTGCCATCATCATCATCATCATCAGCATCATCATCATCATCATCATCATCATCATCATCATTATCATCGTCGTCGTCATCATCATCATCATCATCATCATCATCATCATCATCATCATCATCATCATCATCATCATCATCATCATCATCATCATCATCATCATCATCATCATCATCATCATCATCATCATCATCATCATCATCTCATCATCATCATCATCATCATCATCATCATCATCATCGCCATCATTTCCACAATAACTGGTAACTAAGATGTCATCGTCTTTATCATTCTCTTAAATTATCTCTGCCACCATCATCACTATCATAATCGTCGTCATTTCAATTACCTTACCTTACTTCCGCCACATTCATTGTTATTATAAACTTATTAAAAATAATAACAAGTATTATTAAAATGATTATTATAACCACTGTCACAATCATCAACAACAAGATAGAGTTGTAAAAGCTCTTATCAGCTTCATCAATCAATGTCAGGCAAGAGCAATTGATAAGCCTTGTGGTGATAAGGTGTCTCAAGGAACACATGTTGCATCTTTCTTTTTGATGAGGATTAAAAATTATTAATAAAATTAGATTAATATTCAAAATGTCGTGCAAACAATATTTATTGAGTGGAATTTTATAGCTTATGGTTTTGTTTGTAGCGATTTATAGGGTCAGTCTGATAGCGGAAGCGTGTTCTTCCATAAGGCTGACCCTTTGGTTTGTTTGAATTTATTTAGCGCTTTCGCTTTGTGTTTTTATGTTTTTCGTTTTTATATAATGGCTCGTTTGCTAGATTCACTAAACTCATAAACATAAACAAATTAAAAAATTTAAAAAATTAGAATAAAAATAATTTTTTAATTTTTCAAATGGTGAAATGATTCCGAAAAAAAAATATTGCAAATGCTAAAATAACTTTGAATTGCTTTGCTTTATTTGCTAAATTATAATTTATTGCCTACTTACTGATTGGAAAAATTCGACCCAAATTATCATGTACTGATACTGAAGGTTTATTTAATAAAATATAATTTTAATGTTACTTTTAATATTAATAACAGTGATAATAATAATCCAATAATAATAACTTATTAATTGCAATATTTAACTGTTATTATATTTAAAATATCTTTGAAATTGAAGAAAATGAAGTGATATTCATTCAAAATTGGAATTAGAATTATGATGTGTCATATTCAGGTATAATTATGAAACTTAAATGCGACGCATGACGTACATTTGTTATACATTTATTATGTATGATAATATATCAACATGTATTTATTATATGTGGTGCATAATTTTTTACGCGTACATTTATAATCTTCACTAAAACGTCCCATTTGCAAACAAATAACTTCCTCGATTCATTCAGTCAGTTTATTTAGATTAATTTTAATTTTTTAATTTTCTCAACAAATTATTGAATGTTTTAACATTAATTTAATTTGTGAATAACTTTGTGAATAATTTGACAATTTCATCTCTGAGTTCGACATATCGGTCAAACAGAAATTCAAACAGAAAAATTATGCAGTTGGCGTATTAAGTAATTAAATAAAAGTTATTGTAATTATTAATTAATTAATTATAAACTTATTATATAATTAGTGATTAATTAAATTCATTATAGCAGTTAACTAATTAAATTCATTATAGTAGTTAATTAATTAAATTCATTATAGTAGTTAATTAATTAAATTAATAGTTAGTTAATTTACTAGCTAGTAATTATTAAAATTATTATTGAAAATCCGTTAAAATTCCCCAGATTTGTGATTTAGTGTCGAAAGCAAACCAACCACGGAGATTATGGCTTATTGTTTTGTTAATTTTATTTCTCAACAAACATTTAATCTCATCGATATTATGTAACATAATTTATTGCTGATTAAAATATTTGTCCAATTAACCTAACAAACGAATTATGAATCCGGAAAAATTATTCCACATCAGGTGATCACCATAAGCAAATTCCTAACCATCCATTGACTCTTCAATTCAACTAAAATGATTAACAAAACGATTTCATTATTTAAGCTTAATTAACTTATTTCGTATATTATAATATTTAAATTTCTATTATTATTATTAAAATAATTACAAAAATTTATGCATGAGTTTCTCAGTCTTGCATTCATTCATTCAGCCACCTGTTCAATTAATCAATCATTCATTCACCTGTCCTCTCATTCACTCATTTCATCACTCAACCAATCAATTATCATCGGAGTTCTTTGTTCCTGCACTTTCCTCGGTCCCAATGATTGATCAATCCTGCCTCCGATGTATTCATCAAAGTCTCAGACGTCATCATCGTCATCATCGTCATCATCGTCATCTTATTGTTATCGTTTTTATTCTTCATATTACTTATTTTCTTATTCATCTTCTTCATCATCATCGTCTCAATCGCGACTCCAGCATCCTGCATCAAGTACGACTACGTGAAAAGTACTAACTCTGAACAAAATGAGCGATAATACAATCCGATATATTATTTATGCTTGCCAAGAGAAAGGGCTTATGACGTGTGCCCTCCATTAACGCTCACAATAGGCCTGCAGTCCATGTGCATATTAAAGTTACTCGCAGGAAAATAATCAATGCTCCCGTCATCATCATCATCATCATCATCATCATCATCATATCATCATCATCATCATCATCATCATCATCATCATCATCATCATCATCATCATCATCATCATCATCATCATCATCATCATCATCATCATCATCATCTCATCATCATCCTCATCATCATCATCATCATCATCATCATCATCATCATCAATCATCATCATCATCATCATCATCATCATCATCAGCATCATCATCATCCATCATCATCATCATCATCATCATCATCATCATCATCATCAATCATCATCATCATCATCCATCATCATCATCATCATCATCATCATCATCATCATCATCATCATCATCATCATCATCATCATCCATCATCATCATCATCATCTCATCATCATCATCATCATCATCATCATCATCATCATCATCATCATCCTCATCATCATCATCATCATCATCATCATCATCTCATCATCA
>JAJTWR010000407.1:0-65000 GCA_021613335.1 Whitmania pigra | reverse complement strand
ACTTTCAAACGTTTCAAAGAACACGTAGAGTTCAAAACTAAAGGTCAACAAAATTAAGGGTCAACTTAATTAGGGGTCAACAACTGAACCACTGAAGGAGGTCACCTCAACTGGGCAGCTTTATTCCCCTTGACGTTCGATCTGTGATTGGCTGAAGTACAAAAATGGCGCCTAAAATCCTCATCTTCTTGTTTTTTTTTGGTTTCTTTTTCCTTTTCCAACATTTTCCGTCTGGCGTAATCGTTGCCATATTTATATCTGTAGATTTATTTTATCGCTGAATCGTAACACACCTTTTAATCGATTTGAATATTAATGAAATTAACGAGTATATGATTCATAAATAGCGATTATTATTTAATTCACAATAACAGAGGTGAATATTCAAAAATGTAATTTCTAAGGTCTAATTATAATTTGCTTCCAGCATGTTGAGAAATATTTACAGCAACCGTCATTACACCGCAAGGAATATTGCATAATGTAAACGATTGTAAGAACTTCATCTCAAACCTCATAATGTCAACCATGATTGCTTCTGGATTTTCATCAATCTTCAACCTCCTCCTCTGTTGCTTTTTAACCTTCAGTTCATCTGATTTCGTTTCCTGTTTCACGGAAGTCATGTGACCATCGCAATTAAGAAACACGTGGTCGGAGACATCGAAGGATGATTCTCTTCCACTTGAGTGATTTCCATCGCATTTCAACGTTTCCAAGCTTCCAACGTTCAGTGGAAGTTCATGCTTATCTCCTTCGAGGACATCATTCGTTCCTGAATTCCAGCAAAGGCAATCACGAACTCCCATCCGTCCATCCGACTGTTTCGAGTTCATTTTCTATGCAGGTTCGACCAGTTTCGACTAATGAGCAAAGGATATTCACTGTTGTTTTCCCTATTTGTTCCTCCTCAGATCGTTTCCATGGAAATGAAATGAATTATTAATCAAGGAAGCCACCTCGGCGCGTGATACTTTAGGTCTTCCACTTGTTAATCGAGTTAGGGCCATCAACAAATTTACATTTAACGTGTTAAAAGTCTTAAGCAATGTACAAAACTCAACATTCACAAAAAGAATTATTAGATAAATTTATTTTAGATATTTTTAATAGTAAATTTAGTTTAGATATTTTTAATAGTAAATTAGTGCATAGTTTAATGATATTTATTTTTGTGGTTATTCACTGTTTGTGGAATTAGATATAAGCATCGTATTATATCCTTGATGTAATTAAAATTAAAAATGATTAAAATTAACATAATAATTTATTAAATTCAATTATATTGTCAACTCATTATCAAAATATCAAAACATGAATTTATGCATAATTAAATATATAATATATTAAATGTATAATTAAAACATAATTGCATTTATTAATTACAATAGCCAAGCACCCCGTCATAACAGCCCGATAACAAAATAGCCCGGCGTCAAAATAGCCCAGGACAAAATAGTCACGTCAAAACAGCCCCGTCGATGTAGGCCAGCGACAAAATAGCTCTTGTCAAATTAGCCCCGTCAAAACAGCGGTAAAATTGGTTCATTATGGATTTGTTACATGTCCACATGACATGATGATAAGGTGAGTCCGATAAGGTGAATCACTTTGTGTGGCTCGAATATGTTGTATGTCAATCGATAACATAGATTTAATTCCAATTCCAATTCAAACCCTTCATTGTACACATTGCATCGGGAACTCGGGGAAGGATCAACAGAAATTAAACGATCAAAGGAACCTTCGTGATTTAATTAGTGTCTGGTGAATTCTCTTTGTGATTTTTATCAATAGATAATTTATATTAAATACCAACTTGAAAAGTCCATGTAAAGTGAGGAATTAGCCAGAATCCTAATAATAATTTAGACGACAAATCTTCCACTTAATGAAATTCCCTGATACCAATTAAACTCATTACGGTCATAAAAGCATTCAAACCACTAACTTCGAATTAAATTTGGAATTAGTTATCGGTTAATGTATTCAACTCAAAAAATTTTTTTTAAATATATTTACGGGGCTATTTTGTCGCTGGGATGTTAGGACTGGTCACCCAATAGCCCGACTTCTGCTCAACCAATACTTACGCAACAACTACCAATCCTATATCAACCCCAAGCCAACCCGTAACAATCCCTAACCATAATATATTTAAACTCTTCTCAACCTCTCCCCATCTTCTCCCCAACTTCCATCCAACCTCTCCCTATCATATACCCAATCACCCCCAACTTCTATTCATTTTCTACCCAATCTCTCCCCATCATCCACCCAACATCTACCCACACCACCTCACCCCCAAACTCAATAATTTTTCCCCCAAACTTCTAACAACCATCTACCCAACTTCTACATACCATCTACCCATCCTCTACCCAACTTCTATCTATCATTTACTCAACTTCTACCCGACATCTACTCAAGCCTAAAAATTACTGAAGTGGGCCTTGAGGAAATGATTGAATTGCGATATAGCCTGATAAGTAATTTTAAGGAGCGAAAGCTGAAAACTAGTTACTTTTAGAAACTTTTGCGCACGGGTAGAAATTGAATTTCTATCGGAGCCGCAACAAAGCGAAAGCCTTAATTCTGGGCGTTGGTGTTCAAATGGAATTAATTAGTCTGTCAATTCTAAATATGTAATTTGGCTCCCAAGCCCCGGCTTAAAAATCTGACCCCTGTCGATTCCCAACTCAATACCATTCAACTTCTACCAACCTCTTCTGACGCCATTTTTCAAATATTTTATCTAAATTACTTAAACTTGCTTTATTTTAAGCCTATTGTTTAATTAAATTTTTATAAAATTTCATACAAAGTGAATAAAAATATCAACTAATGAAAAACAACTAATGTTTCGTTATAAATAAATGGTTAAGTGAATTGCTTGAATTAACGGCACCTGTCGAGCATTATAAAACACACATTAATTTTTATCCGCAAATCGATCGCTTAATGGCGTTCGTTAATGTGCTTCAGCATCACAACACTATTTAACAACAGTATTTAATTATAATTAATTTAATAAATAATATAGTAATATAATAATTGTTATATACTTTACCGAAACGTTTACCTAAAAATTAAATAATACTTACAGTAAAAAATGATGCATAAAAGAATTTATTGATAATAATTATTTGTGCGTCAAACAGTAAATGACTCCATGAAATTATTACAACAATAATATGATATAAATGATAATAATATGCCAATAAAAAAGTCTTTTAGCAGAACATTTCCATGCCTTTAATGATTCTTAGGTTTTCTCCGAGTTCTTATGGCTTCACCCATTTATTAAATTAATTGTTTTCTAATGGGATAATTATTATTTTATGTCACTTGGAATTTAATTTTTGTTATGATTAATTTGACGACATTTATTTTTGAATAAATAAATTAATTAATTATGTAACTAAATGGATGATTATGCACCGTTATTCGGGATCGTATCTTCATTTTCTTATTTACTGCTTATTTTCAAGGTCCCATGTGAAGGCTGCTCACAATTCATTAAGTTAATAATAATAAGTTTCATAATTCATTAGGTTAATAATAATAAGTTTCATAATTCATTAGGTTAATAATAATAAGTTTCACAATTTATTAGGTTAATACTATTAAAAAAATAATTAATTGTTCAAAGCGTTCAGCGAATCTTAACTGTAAATTTAAGCTTAAGAAATAATTTACCAATTATGCCCAACAATTACTTTCGTCGTCGTAAATTTCAATGCTGCAGTGTTGCCTGCTCAACTTCCATCCTGAAATGAAGAACATCTGGAGAGGCGGACAAACGTTCTCAGACAAAAGCTCTTTCACGCCGACCTCTGACCTTTTAAGTCACGTGGAAAAGAAATTTGTCAATCTCGACACGAATGACTGAATAAGTGAGTGGATGAAAGGGTCAACAAACGAATGTGAATGTGAATGAACGAACGAACATGCAAACAAATGAATGAATAAATGAATGAATGAATGAATGAACGAATGAATGAATGAATGAACGAACGAACGAACGAACGAATGAATGAATGAATGATGGAGTTCTTTGTCGGTCAAAGGATCATTCTTTGCAGACTCTCTTGCTTAATATTTCATGAGATGATTAACGAGATAAATTAATAATGTACATTATTGTTGTTATTGTTATTATTATCACTATTATTATTGTTTTTGTATTTATTATTATTATTATTACTATTATTATTATTATTATTATTATTATTATTATTATTATTATTATTATTATTATTATTATTATATTATTATTATTATTATTATTATTATTATTATTATTATTATTATTATTATTATTATTATTATCCCGAGATGATTAATATTTCAACTTCATTGTCTGCTTATCTTTATCCTTATATTATACTATTTCCGCCATTATGAAGAAGGTATACATGCGAACAGTGCATTGCAGCGTGCACGTTTATGAATGTGACCGATTGATTTATGGATTATTACGCTCTAATTAACTCGTTCCACATCGGTGATCACGCGCGTCAGCAATGAACTGCTGAAAACCTCCATCCCTACTCAATGACAAGTTCACAGTTGTTGGTGATGCTGTGTTAATATTGTTTTTGAAGTAGTTCATGATGTGACTCTACTAATGTGGTCTTGCTTCTAATTGCATGCATCACTTTGTTTTGCTTGCTTCTCGTTGTCACGGCAACCTGACACGCACCTGTCCATTAGACGCTTTGAAGTTGAGAAAAAGAAACAAAGATGAACTCCCAAAGGTCCGAAGTCTTTGAGCAATTCATGCGTGGAATACATGAACATTAACACCCACGCTTCTGTATCAGTAGGTCCACGTGACAGCTAAACAATTACGGCAACAATAATTAAATATAATAATAACAACTTTTAATAATAATAATAATAATAATAATAATAATAGTACTAATAATAATAATAAATAATAATAATAATAATAATAATAATAATAATAATAATAATAATAATAATAATAATAATAATAATAATAATAATAATAATAATAAGCGACAATAGAAAATAACAATGATAATTAAATATGATAACTCGGAACGTTAACCAGTAAACTCTGCCATCTTTTTTTCAGGGTTCGCTGAACTTTGAAAAACAATTTCGTTCCAAATCATTGATTGAGCTCATTATCATAGACGTCATCATAGTTATTGTTGTCAGCAGAAATTAATTTGTTGTTGTTGTCGTCGTGGTACTTCAGACACTCGTGTTGTTGTCGTTGTGGAATATGTTGTTCTTTTGTTGGATGGGAGCAGACATCTGGTGTTGAAATCGAGGAAATGTCTGAAGGCCTATTGTTTCATCACAAAGAGACGATGATGACGACGACGATGGTGATGATGATGATGATGATGATGATGATGATGATGACGATGATGACGACGACGATGGTGATGATGATGATGATGATGTGGTGGTGTGGTGATGATGACGATCATGAATTTCTAGCGTCTCAGTCTAGTAAGTAAAAGCAAATCAAACGTTCGTTCGTTAGTTGAACTTTTTCTGAGGACAATTAACAATTGACAATTAATAATTAATAATTAATAAAATATCATAACGGTTTTTTAATTAATTTTTGTTATCTTTAAACATGAAATGGTTGACTCATTGAGACAATTAGAAGCTCATTGATATGATGACTTGTTTACGCCGATTGCTCTCAGACGTTTTATAAATAGACTGGCACGTGGGTCTGTGTTTACTCAGCGGAGGGTGATTGCTCGTGCCCAGGTGCTGCTCGCCCTCCCCCCTCAACATCTCCCGAAACCTTTTTCTCTCCTTCCAGACGGAGAGGCTTTCTTTGTTGCTGCTGTTGCTGCGCCGATAATGTTAATGCGGAGAGGCAAGCATCGACTTCGCAGATTCAATGATGTTCCAAGATCATCAGCTTCTGTTGCTCGAATATTGCTCTGGAAAATGATGAAATTGAACACAATTTTGATTCAATAAGTCATCGATTCGATTTCTTGTCAAGTGTTCGATAGGTTTTTGGAGTTCGTTCGAGCCTGAAGTTTTGAAATCTGCCTTTTAAACGGACATTTAAAGTTGCTGCGTCGTTGAAGAAGCAAGCCGAAGAATTGCTGGAAAGGAAAAGGTTTCCTATTCGATGCTCGACTGCATTTTGTGGCGTTTTGTTGTTGTTGTTGCTGTTGTTGTTGTCAATTTGTTGAGCTGCTCTGCTCAGCAAAAACGCAATTGACATGCAAAACTGAACGAGGATAAATAGTCAGAAAATTCTGCCACCCAAAAAAAAAACACACAAAGGAAAAACAGAGATTCGATTTTTCCCAAAAAAGAATCTCAGATTGTTTAGGTTAGTCGGACACGTTTGAAACGAGTTTTTCAATTTTCAATCCACGTGCGTCTAAACTCCACTTGTTGAAACAACAACAAAAAGGGACAATCCCCGAATGGAATAAATGTTCATGTTGTTGTTGTTGTGAACTCAACGAATTGTTCTAGTCGTTCGAGTAACTTATTACTTGTGCATTTATTGTGGAGGCCTTGCGATTCATCCATCCAATATTTATTGATATTCTATCGATCAAGCATGATGTGTTGTTGCTGTTGTGGCCGCTGTTTTAATCGTCGTTCCATACAACAAGTCGACTTTGCGCGACAAGTCATCCGTCCCGTTACTACACTTAAGGATGACGCCTTCAACACGTCTTCAACAACAACTAAACGTATCGCGTTACAATAGACCTTCAATGTCCAATTGCAAAACAATATTACAATAAATCTTTTATTATAATTTATTTATTGGCATTGTTTCATAAATTACGACAATTTTTTATTCACTGCGATGGTGACAATGGCGACGATGACGACGTCGATGATGATGATGATGTTGATGGTGGTAGTGGTAATGATAATGATGATGATGATGATAATGATGACGAACAAGGCAGGCGTTGAAAATTGTTTGTTTGCTGAGCAGTGGATGATAGTGTCTTATCAGTTTTCATCAGTTATCAACGCATCGCAGAAATATAATAATAATAATAATAATATGTGCAAGTCACTAGCCACACTTTCATTAATATTTATAATTATTATTTATACTCATTAACATTATTTAAACCAGTATAATGATTTATCGATGCTATAATAATAATAATAATAATAATAATAATAATAATAATAATAATAATAATAATAATAATAATAATAATAATATAATAATAATAATAATAATAATAATAATAATAATAATAATAATAATAATAATAATAATAATAATAATAATAATAATAATAATAATAATAATAATAATAATAATAATAATATAATAATAATAATAATAATAATAATAATAATAATAATAATAATAATAATAATATAATAATAATAATAATAATAATAATAATAATAATAATAATAAAAGCTACACTTTCATTAATATTTATAATTATTATTTATACTCATTAACATTATTTTACCAATTATTATATAAAATTATGTAATTATAACAGTAAATATAATAGTTAATATACGATATTAACTTAACTAAATTTTTGCTTAAACTATAATTATTATTTTTAGATTTTTAAGTTGTCTGTGAAAACTTGCAGATATTATTGAATAAATTTTAATCAACAAAATTTAAGTTGAAATTTGTTTATTCTCCACATAAAGTGATTTTAGATATTGATGCACACAATTTTAATTAAATTAAAAAAATTTTTTAAAACATTCAATTGCAGGAAATCAAAGCCACTTAAAATCTTTTTTTGGAAAAAAGCACCAGCAATTTAAAAACTCTCGAAAGATGGCTCCCCATTAAGCAAAAATCCAACCAATCACATTCTTCAACATGGAGGTCGATTTCTCCACCCCATCACCCAGTTCGTCTGAGGAAATCGTGACGTCATCGACGACGGCCAACAACAACAACAACGACATGGTGAACGACGTAACCGAGCAGACTTTGGCAGACGGTTCCGTCGAGGTGGGAGAGGACCTCGGCTCAGTTTTGAAGCAGTGTCCTGGGGGTATGGAGATGCAGAGAAGTACCTTGAACAGCTTGGTCATGCCCTCTTGCGGAGACTTCGATAACATGCAGTCTGAACTCAACAATGCAGGGTCGCTCGGTCTAGTTGGGAATCTCTCAGGAGCAAGCATCGGGGTGACGGTTAACGACTCCAATTCTGACGGTTGCGGACTTTCGATGGAAACAGATGACGGTGGCCAGAATAACATCATCCACATCAACGTTGGTAACTACTGCCAAGACTCTGGAGCTGGAATTGAAATTCAAAAAGCCATTGCTAATCTGGGAGGTTGTCTGACAGCCAATGAAATAGGACAACTGGCCATTGGAAATTTTTCGATCGGTGGTTCTGATTATTTGTCCTCATCGGGAGGAATTGATCTTCAGAGTGCCTTGGCAAACTTGGGCTACACCTTGGCGGACGTAGGCAATGGCATTGAGATCCACACATCTTTGGATGTTGGCAACTCCGATTTACAAAGCGTTATTAACGGTTTGAACTGTGGACTGAATGCAGGCACAATGTCTGAAAATCTGGCTTCAAATTCCATGGACATGCAAAATGCAATCAACTGTTACTCTCTGTCTGGGAATGAGTCAAATATTTCCGTTGATGTTAAAAATGCTTCTAATTGTTACACCATTCAACAATCCATGACCAGCCAATCACAGGCAAACAACAACAACAACAACATGGAAATATACATTGGAGGTCTTGCTTTCCAACAATCTGAACTCCAGAAAGCGATCAACAACAGCCTCGGATTCAACGTCGTGCAGACGCAGTCCAACAGCAACAACAACAACCAAAACTCGATTCCAAGCATTGGAAACTTTGCGGACCAAACATGCTCCACTCAACAGAACTTCGCTCTTCCTCAAAATCTTAACGCCATGGGCATCCAAACATACGTCCTCAGCAACATTGGCAATCAACTTTGCATCAGCAATTTGGGCGTTCAAAATTGCCCCACGACAACTTTGAGGCAGTCTTCTAACGTTGTCAAATCAGAACCCGTTGCTAATGGACTTCAGGTTTGCAACACGGCAGGACTTTTGCAGGCAAACAATCTCATCGGAACTGGAAATCAGATCATCAACAACAATCTCGTCTTCCAAAACGGAATGAATGGTTTTGTCCAGCCAGGAGCGACTCTGTCTAACATCAACTTGCAGAATTGCCTAAATGCTGGACTGCAGTCTGGAACTAACTTTAATTCTAGTATGAATCTTCCTCCCAGTTACGTCATGCCAAAAGTCGAATTGACAACATTAGATGGAGTCAACCTGGCTAATCTCGGTCAGCTAGGCAATGTTTTCATAAAGAACGACGGTGGGACACTACAAAATATTCTGAGCAACAGTAGCGGAACCAATAATGGCTTCGTGAACATACCCCAAGAAATTCTCCTCGGCCTCACAGGTGCTCAGGTTCTTCATCAAAATCCTTCTGAAACCATCAGCCTCCAGCAGCTGCAACAGGCGGCAGGATTCCAAACCTGTAACGACTCCTCCTCTGCCAATTTGTACCTGCAGCAGAATCAAAACATGGAAAACGCTTCCAAGAACAACAGTCCCCTTACCACAACGACCACAACAACTTCAGGTGGAAGTACCTGCAGTGTTGGACCAAATGGAGAGAAAATTTTTACCTGCCAACATTGCAGTCGTCAGTTTAATCAAAGCGTCAGTTTGAATGCTCACATGAGGATACATGTTGGAGCAAAACCATTCACATGTCAACAGTGCCAGAAACAGTTTTCAAAATTTGGCAACCTCAAGATACACATGCGAATTCACAATGGACAAAAATCCTTTAAATGCTCTCAGTGCCACAAAACCTTCGTGCAAAGCACAAATCTAACTTCGCAATTGAAGGCCGCAGATAAGGCTCCTTTATGCCCCCAGTGTGATAAGAAATCTCCCGAGTCAGAGCAGATGGCAGATGGCCTGTCTACTAATCCCGGTGCTCAAATGAATGGAACTAGAGAAGGTTTGAAATCCGTTGAGCGTTCTCCAGATATAAACGGATCTAAGTCTCCTTTGAATAGCACAGTAACCTCAAGTGTCAACAGTTCAATAGTCAACTCCAACTTAAGAACTGCAATAATGAATTCTCTGGCAAACGGCAATACCAGCCTTGCGTCGGTTTTGCAGAACCACCAACACGGAGAACACAACGGGGTCTCTCCTGCCACTATCAGCGGAATTCTGAGCGCCAACAAGCCCTATGTGTGTCCCGAATGCAATCAACAGTTTACCCAGAACTGTAACTTAATTGATCATATGAAAGTCCATACCGTCCAGAAAGCCTTCAGTTGTCCCCAATGCAGTAAGCAGTTTACAAGAAATAGCAGCCTTACCCACCATATGCGTAACCACTCAGGAGAGAAGCCTTTCCGCTGTGACCACTGTGGAAAACAGTTCACTAGGAACAGTAGCCTCACCCATCATATGAAGGTCCACAGCGATGGTAAGCTCTTTACCTGCTCTCACTGCGGCAAGCAGTTTGCACGCCACATCAGCCTCAACGCCCACATGCGAGTTCACGCCTCCCATCGTCCCTTTCACTGTCTCTTTTGTCCAAAGCAGTTCACGAGAAACAGTAGTCTCAACCACCACCTTCGCAGCCACAGCGGTGACAAACCTTACGAGTGCCCAGAGTGCCAAAAGCAATTTACCCAGAACAGCAGCCTCAAGGATCACCTGAGACTGCACACAGGGGAGCGTCCTTTCAACTGTAACCACTGCAATAAACAGTTCAGCAGGAACAGCAGTCTGGTTCATCATCTCAAGATTCACAGCGGAGATAAGCCGTACACGTGTCAACACTGTGGCAAGAAATTTGCCAAAAACATCGGACTGAACGCCCACATGCGCATCCACACAGCTGCCCGGCCTTTCAGTTGCCCTCATTGCAATAAGCAGTTTACTCAAAACAGCAACCTCAACGTCCACATGAGGATCCACAACGCCGCCCATTCCAACTCCTCCAATACTTCCGCCAATGCCGCCTCAGTCGTCACTGCCGCTGCTGCTGCCATTGCGTCGTCCTTAGCTGCCTCGTCGCGTCTGAATGAACAAGAGGAACACAATACCAACTCCCTTCCTACCACGGCCCAGTTGTTGGCTGCCAGTCTTCCAAGTGCTCGAAGTCTTTTGGCGGCAGTGACTCAGCAGAGGCGTCAAGATGCATCGGCGTCGAATGCACTTCCTCAACTTTCGCTGACAGACGATGGCGAATTTACTCTCTCGAATCAACAATCGTCCTCCTCAATTGATGCTCAGGTTCCAAACATCCACCAAGTCTTTGCTTCTTTGTCAGGAAGCAATTCTCTCCAGACGCCGACAACCTCTCTCAGTGACATTCTCCAAATCAATAGCACTTCGTCACTGTTCACTGAGGCCCAGAAAACCGCGCTTTTGAACAACCTAAAATTGAACCTGCAAGCCACTAGCAACCTTCAATCTTCAAGCTTCAACCACGCAAATGGTCTCAGCAGTATTTTCGATGGCATTCATGTTGTCACCAGCCACGATGGCAACCATTTGGATGGTCTGGATTTGAACTTAGCCTCAGAAGACATGAAAAACAGTATCTTCGCAACCAGCATGTCAGATATCTCAACTACCGGCCAAAGTTTCATCAATTTGACCAACCTCGCGTTGGACCAGAATTCGCTCCTGAACTTCACTTTGGCCTCCTCAAACGAAAATGGCCTGGTAAACAGTGTGGAAGATTCTCAAAACTCTGGCAATGACATTGGAATTTTGTATGCCACTGAATCCGACAGCCACCTGGATGAATCCATGGAAACATCGGAAAATGACAACCTACTCAGTGAGGAGACCCTGAATGACACCCAGCATCTCAGTGTCACTCAGGAAATGGCCAGGGACGCCAACACTCCCCTCACGGTCATGACTGATTCTCAGCTCATCAACCTTGGAGCCTCAAATAATTTTCAGAATTTAGTTTTTTAAGCTTTTTTCATCTTTCCTACCTTCAGCTATGCGACGACTTTACCAATTGTTCTAAAAATTGTGCAGCATATTTTGAAGCAAAAATCCATCTTTACATTTGTAACGCATAGAATTGAGGTAAGAATTAGGGGAGAACTTTGTGTTGTTTCAATTGAAATGGCAAGGCACTTGATCGTTGCAATGTCGTTGTAATTATTTCAAATCCCATTCTATCTAGTCTTTGAAAGAGTTTGCAAATTTGTTTCAAAATGTGTAAAAATCAAACAAATATGCGTGATCTTTTAGTAGCTTTTTACTACGTTTGTGTGAAATTATTTATTCGTTCAGAGTTTTTGCATTTTCGTCCAATTGTAAATAAGTAATAATTTTTCTCGGCTGAAATTTTTAATTTTTTGCCTTTTATTTTGAGTGAACAGATCTCAACAATCTCTTACCTTGGTAGTTCTCGATATTCTCGCACGCTGTCCTTTCAAATGACCTGCTCCAATTGGTTTTTGTTACATTTGTTGTTCTCATGCAATTACGCCAGATATCTCAAGTTTTATTTAGGAATAATTTTGTGAGATTTTATTTATTTTATATATCTTCATGTCTCGTGTGTGTGTGCAAGTTGATATCAAAATTACAAAAGTTTTCTTAGCTGGAAATGCCAACTGAATGGAGCATCTTTCGATTGTCATCTGCAATGGAAACAGATTTTTTGTTGACAACATTTGTTGATGTTTCGTGTTTTATGTGATACTGTCAACCTTCCAAGCTTCTTTTTGTGAAATTTGGAAATACTTCCTCGAAGCGAGTGGAGGATGTGGATATATTTTGAAAAATTCTTAAAACTACTTCTGCTGTTTTTCTAAAAATTCCCCTTAGTTTAATCCATTAACCCGTCAATTAGTCTTCCGAGAAATAGATAAAAAGTCTTCATGAATATTAACTAACAAAAATAATTCGCCAGATGAAGAATGCAAGATTAACCCAGACAAGGTCTTCAAAGACAGTAGTGATCGGGAGTTAACGGCAATAAGGGATGAATAAAAGGAGCGGAATGAACAAATTAATTAACACTGGCAGCCGTTAGATTGAAATTGAAAATTACGACGTACATTATCGCACAATTCGTGTTTCTAAGCGATAAATTCTATTCTAAATTTTTATTTATTTGACGGGGTTTTCATTTATTTACTACAACAAACCTCGATCGAAGGTACTTCATCTTATCAGGATAGCCTGATAATTAATTCAGCCACACCCAAACATCAACTGACACGCGCAGCCAAGAATGAGATAGACCAGTGAATCAATGGTTTCAAGAGATCCTGCAATTTGGCCCCTTTGTACAGAATAGCGCACTTACGATCATGTAACGCTGAAGCACCGATTTAGTCACGTAGGCAGCTCTGTTTATTAATCACAATCTTACATAGTTTCCTATCAAAGCCGACAGAGGGTATTATCTCACGAAGATGGAGGCGTGATAAGAACGCGAGTCCCGGTACACCGTGTTTGACTGGCTGGTTACTACGCCTCCAAGTGAAGATATGTCTCTGGCTGGAAAATGTTTTGCATTCCCGAAGAGCCCGATGCATTAGTGAGCCAAAAAAGACTCCTCTTTGTTTGATCTGCAGATAGAGCGTGGTATTTTAAGAGGAAAGAAATTGAATTAATTTACTTCCTTCTAAATAATAATAATAATAATAATAATAATAATAATAATAATAATAATAATAATAATAATAATAATAAATAATAATAATAATAATAATAATAATAATAATAATAATAATAATAATAATAATATAATAAATAATAATAATAATAATAATTAATAATAATAATAATAATAATAATAATAATAATAATAAGAATAATAATAATAATAATAATAATAATAATAATAATAATAATAATAATAATAATAATAATAATAATAATAATAATAATAATAATAATAATAATAATAATAATAATAATAATAATAATAATAATAATAATAATATAATAATAATAAATTTGTAAGGCTCCACGTCAGAGGCGATTGAATGGAACTATTTTAGTCGCAAGACGAAGATGTTGTCCAAGTTAATAATTATTTGGAGCAAATTTCCTAAACGATGGGATAGGCTGTCGTAATCTTGTAACAATAATAAATAAAATGTAATAAATAATAATAATAAAGATAACGCAACTAAACGAAAGATCTATTAGATCCTGTTAGACCTATTAGATCTATTAATACATAAGCCTATTAAAACTTTAATTTAAAGTATGCAATTTTCAGAGCAACTTAATCTGAATTCAATCATATCAAAAAAATTATAATTGAAAAAAAAAAGAATCTGTAAACCTACCAAAAATGCTACCAAATTTCAAATTTTCAAATTTCACTCAATCTGTACAGCCCTCTGACTTTAAACTGAACGCAAAAAAGGTCATCATATTATCATATTTTCTGAAATTTTGGCGAGAAGTTAAAAGAGTCATCTTCTCAATTTGAACGAGGGTTTTCCGCCACTTGAAAAAGACGAAATGACGTCCCTGGTCCCAATAGTCTAACCGTGGAACAAACGTCAAAACAATTAGCATATTTGCCGATTTCAGTGACAAGGGTTTGAAACTTTGGTTTTTTGATACCTCGTAAGAGTATCTTTTTTTTAATATATACGTAAATGTATTATTATTGTATTATAAAAATAATAAATCCCCAATAAATAATTTCCTTTTATTTACGTGTAGGCAATTGCTTATTACTATTATTTATTATTTTATATGCCAGTATTGGAAACAACAGTCACTATGGACATCAAAACCATAATATTATTCCTTTATTATTATTGCAAAACAAATGTATGAACGTTATTGACGTTTGGACTTTTGTTGTATAACGAATTTTTTCTCCTTAAGCAAAGCTAAACACATTTCTTCCTTCTCTGATGGCCAGAAGAAGTTTTTCTTCTAGTGCTTCTTTAGAGCTGTAAGCCGTAATAAAGAGGTTATTATGACAGGCAAATGACTCAGGTAGATAATTGTCGGGGTTTCCGTCTACCCTCTTATTTGTGATGGTAAGTTTTGGATTAAGAGCAGCCAAACCCCCCGCAGGCAATCTTGGAGCAGCTGTAACGAATTGCAGAAAATGTCTCTGATCTTCAGTTGATAAAGATGAGAGTACTTCAAAAAAATACTGAACATCGGGTGTTTTGACGGTAAGCCCACGGAATAAACAGTTTTGTTTCAAAATGTCCACTGTCCACAGTTCTGCGATCAAACCGCAGAATAATTCTTCACATTCATGAGGATAAAAGAAGTTCATTGTAAGTGGATCAATAATGCTTTGTAATCCATTTCTTATTTCTTTCATATATTTTTGGGGGTTCTCATACAAAAGCCACCACACTAGCAATTTCAAGTAATTCTCAACGTTTTCAATGCATAAAAATGTTTCGCTCCCACCTTCCATCATCTCGATGTGTGGAAAACCTGGAAGAGTAAAGTTCAAACAAAGATCTTCAAAGGAGCATTCATCACAAGTGATATTGGAAATGACCTGATCCTGTTCCTCTGTCGTCAGAGAACTATCATTTCTGATGCTCCATTTTTCTCTCAAGGCATCGACAAGACTCTCGACAAATTTAAAAATGGATGGATACATATCTTTAATATCCAAGAGCGAGAGTTGCTGAGCATCAAGATTTGATTTAAACAAACATTTGTAGAAAGCGTCTGAGAAATGTATATCTAATATCTGCTCATCGATGAGAGCTTTTGCCATTACCATGCCAAGAGCCTTTAAGTTAAATTTTGCCATTGGATTATTCAAAAAATTTGGCGTTGGGAACAATCCAGATTGAGATTTTACATATGAAATACCATCAACAGCATTTCCAGCCTCTCCGGACCACAGACCGTGACTAAATCTCTGGCAATCAAGAGAGAATTCCGTGAAAAACTCTTTACTCGATCCCCTAATTGCAGCTAGTTCTCCACTAAATTGAAATCCCCACCTTTCATTAGCGTTTATGTTTGAATATTCTGAGTCCAGAATTGTTGCAAAGGCGTTGAAAAGATTTTCCCTCGGAACGACAAATAACTTTCTATTGGAGGAACGGTTATAGAGCGACGGATATGTTGCTGCCATTTTCATTCCAAAAATAAATTTGCGGTGTTTCATCAATATCAGAAATGGATATGATAAGGCGAATTTAGTCAGAAACCTCGGACAGCTTTGGTAATTATTTAATTTTCTATGTAAACGTTCATCGGCAACTACATTCAATAGTTCACTGACGAAACAACTCTTATCGATTAGCCTCTCTGTTTACAGACTGCCAATCAGAGCACGTACCAGAGGGTTTGTCCTAAGCTCCTCTGGCGATTTTGACGATCCCAATACTCTGTTGAATGAGCCAGACCTGAATAGCTCCAATCTAATGTCCATCGGACTAGTTGGAACTGGTAGGTCTTCCAATTCACAAAGGTCAGATATGTTTTCAACAAAATCAGTGCGAATAATTAAGGCATCTACAGTTCTAACAATAAATCTGACTATATTGTTAAACTTTCTAACTCCTTCAGAACTCGCAGTTAATTTTCCTTTATGACTCGATATGTCTGGCAGATTGAAAATGTCTTTTACGAATTCTCTGAGGTTACTGTAGTTGATGTCTAAGCTCATCTGTGACGACCCTTCACTATCTATATTGGGCATAATACGAGCTAAGGTGGATTTTATAGTTTCAATTCTCGGAATTATGTTTTCCTCATCGATTTGAAAGTTAGAGACAGTATCATTCCTCAGCCAATAAGTCGCCATGGAATAAAAAATGAAAAATGATTTAGAACGTTCGTTTTGAAGCCATGATAAAACGATTAATTTTTTAGCGTTCAACGATTCGTTTATCCTTTCGCTGATTAACCATCTCGCATATTTAGGATACATCATCCTGACAATTGAAAAGCCTATGACGATGTTGTCCTCATGAAGGGGATCTGTATCTATAAGATTCTTTGTGTACCTGACAATTTCCCCAATGTTCATCACATCTGATGAATAGCGAATTGCATTGTAAATCATTTTTAGTAACAGAATTCTGTAGGAAGTCGGGCAATGTGGTGACTGGCAGATTTTGAAGCACTTAGGAAAAATTATTTCAAGAGAACTCTTAATTTCCTGCTCGGTGAAATATGGGATACCATTTCTAGCACTACTCACAAATTTTTTGTAATTGCTGATGATGTCACTGTAAGCTTTACCTTTAATGTTTACAAATAATTTAGAAATAAAGTGAAGTATAGTTACGCTTTCGTTAGTTTCAGTCCAAGTTTGACTGCCCATCTGCTTCTCAGCCTCTATTGTCATAATCTCAGAAAGGACTACCAGGACGCCTCTTTCGAGTAGTTTGTCTCGTAACCACATAAATTCGTCATAAATGATTAGCAGCGCATCCATTGATTTCCTAAACCGCCATGTTTCTCCGGACAGCTTGTACTGTTCCAAATTAAACATAATCGCATGAAGAATGTTATAAGAGAAAGGTTTGTTTTGGATCTCTTCAAGTTGCTTGAAGAAATTGTCCCAATATCTCAAATGCGATTTGTTTATCCTTTCGCTGATTAACCATCTTGCATATTTAGGATACACCATCCTAACAATTGAAAAGCCTATGACGATGTTGTCCTCATGAAGGGGATCCGCATCTATAAGATTCTTTGTGTACCTGAGAATTTCCCCAATGTTCATCACATCTGATGAATAGCGAATTGCATTGTAAATCATTTTTAGTAACAGAATTCTGTAGGAAGTCGGGCAATGTGGTGACTGGCAGATTTTGAAGCACTTAGGAAATACTATTTTAAGAGAACTCTTAATTTCCTGCTCTGTGAAATATGGGAAACCTTCCCTAGCACTACTCACAAATTTTTTGTATTTGCTGATGATGTCACTTCATCTTTAATGTTTACAAATAATTTAGAAATAAAGTGAAGTAGAGCTACGCTTTCGTTAGTTTCAGTCCAAGTTTGACTGCTCATCTGCTTCTCAGCCTCTATTGTCATAATCTCAGAAAGGACTACCAGGACGCCTCTTTCGAGTAGTTTGTCTCGTGACCATTCGTTCAAAAGAAATCGCAGCTTATCCATTGATTTCCAAAACCGCCATGTTTCTCAGGACAGCTTGTACCGTTCCAAATTAAACATAATCCATGAAGAAGTGAGAGTTTATGAGAAAGAGGTTGGTTTTGGATCTCTTCAATTTCATCCCCGAAGAGAATGTCCCAATGTCTCAAAAAATCAAAATAAAAGACGACATCCTCAAATGAATCTTTCACGAAATAATAAGCCTGCCTCATGCAACCTGGTATTGGTAATTCGATCATTCTTCGATTTAGGAGCTCCGTTTAACAATGACTGTAAGAAAATGTAACAAATTTCTTCTCCTGACTGCAGTGTTTGGCTTTTAAAAAGAAGATCGAGAATACCATTTAATATAATCTTAAATTTGAAAGTGGTTTACAATTAAATAATTATTTCAATTTCTTCATTAAGGTATTTGTAATTATCCTACTCGGATGCATAAATCAATTCTTATTTCATTATTAATTTATTTTATTAAAATTGGTTGCATAACTAAGATGATTTGGACTTGTTAATTAGTGTAAGCTATGTAAAAGAAGTGATGTATAATATTATAATACGACTAAAGTAACAATAAAATAAATAAAATTTAATTTAGACATCAAAACTAAAGGGACTCCGATTTTTACAGATCTGTCTACACTTGCTGGATTGCTAAGCATGGAACTCATTTGAGATAGATTTGTTTTGGGTCTAATTTCTTCTCCAGGACAAACTGACTGATTAATATTCGAAAGCGCTCAATTTGATTGGTTGAGACCATAGCTCAGCAATCGTTTTGGAGATATTTTCGTTTAAAAATTAATAATTTATATCGTTGCAATATGCAATTTTGGATGGCAAACAATTATGGATTATAATTTATTTTTAATTTTTAATTACTTTTTGATTGACTTAAATCTTAAACATTGAAAAGCTGAAGATATATGTTCGCACAGATCCACAGCATGATGTAACTGATTTCTTGATAATTTAATTACATGTTAATAATATTGATGACCCTGTTGTGTCTGCCTGTTGGCAGTTGTTGGAATCTTATCATATCTTGATCAATGATCATATCAATTTTTGTCAATATAATTTACAGTTTAGACTAAAAAGATAATGTTTGAGTTTATTTTTGGTTTGTTTTTTTTTGTTTAGTTTTTTGTCGGGTAAGGAGACGTTTGCACCTTGCTTATAATTTGTGCCCTCAGTTTCGACGAGGGGCCATTGGCTCATGCTGATTGTTTCTAATAATCAACTGATTTTGTACTGATACAGTTCTTATGTTTGGCAATTACACAGTAGTTAATTACTTTTTTGGTAATTTTTTCTTGTAACAAATCACTATTTTTGGTCATACTTTTAATTCGTTACTTTTTTGGCGACACAAGATGTTACAAAGTAACATAAATAAAATTTTAAATTAGTTTATTTTTTTTTAAATTTTAAATTCTAGATTGTTATTCTTTGGTTCGTTCGAAAACCTTCCTCTTTTCGATTATCGTTCTTTTGTTATTGTGGTTATTGCCGGTCGTTTTTGTTAAATCGGAAATTATGGCTTAGTCATGCAGAAGCGTTTTTAATATATAATATTATATACATATAATAATATAAGATTTAATATATCGTAGTATGGATTCATTTGAAGCCAGTTTGAGTGTCGATAGCGAAGATAAGAGGAACAAGGGTGAAGATAGTCCGTGGCCGTATTTAAACAAAATGTTCAGATTTCAATCAAAGGAAAATCATATAAGTATGCTTAATCCTCAATCGAAAAAAAACTATATGTTCAGCATGTGAAGGTTCTTCATCTAACTTGAAGAAGCAGGTAGAACGCATGCATCCAACAGAAGTTAAGGAATATGGGATATTTGTTGCCACCGGTTGTCAAGCTTCGTGAGAAACTTATAGCCAAAATGGTGTCTGCAACATCATGCAAACCACTTATTAATATTGGATGGCATTGACCATGGATGGCAAAATTCCAGAACTTATATAACGACATGGATGTCACAGCTGCTGTCATCTTCCATCCGAAGTTCAAAATATATTGGACAGACAGCAGCTCATTGATAGACAGTAGAATATTATGCAGCAAAAGTGGCAATAGTACTTATAATAGTACTTTTGGGATCAAAGTTAATATTATCATACATCTTCTAAATCAGATTAATCAATTTCAGCACTTGAAAACTCTGTTGGCTGCATCTTCTAATGCAGCAATGGTGGACGAACTGAAAGCATCTCATTCATCTGATGCTGACAGTGTTGACAGTTTCTTCAATTGGACAAGGTCAACTGATATTCTGATGCTGTATCTTCAAGACCGATCAGATGACATAAACATTATTACAGGAAGCGATACCCTAAGAAATTATTTATCCAGTTGAACCTTCCTCTGCCAGCTAGTGCAGCTGTTGAACGTTGATTCAGCTCTGCTGGTATGAACAGCCGAAGGACTATAATGAGTGACAAACTATTCGAGGACTTAGTTATGTTAAAAATTAACAAACGCTTGTGATTGTAATAAATAATAAAAACACCAAAGAAATGCATTAGTTCAAACGTTATTACTTAATGACTGTTAGTACTAGCATTTAATACCGATAATTGTTTTAACGATAATAGAAACAATTCCTTTTAAATAATACGGAATGATGTATGATCACAATAATGGCGGCATCAAAGTTACTTGTATTTGTACTTAAAAGTAACTTTTAGATGCTGTAACTTTTTACTTTTACTTGAGTAAATTTTTGAGACAATACTCTTACTTATACTTAAGTAACTTTTTGAGGTATTACTTTTACTTTTATCTAATTACCGAAATGAGGTAATTTTTACAACACTGCAATTACAATTCCATAATCCAGGGTATTCATCAATTTCCATCGGTGTTTGTGAAACTTCGGCCAAAAGACCACCTTCAACCTTTGCTTTTCTTCGATCGTCCAGATGTTCTTGCCTCTTTTGCCTGCAAATGTTTTGAGTGGGGACGGGCGCGCATAGTCCCCAAAGTTCGAAACCTCAACTCGAACTTCCTATCATCTCCTGTTCAGACTTTGAAGCGTTATGTTCAGATGTTGATCACCGCCGATTCCAAACTTGCCGGAGACCAAGGCGGTGATACGGTTCGTGAAAATGAAGGAGATAGAAACACAGGAGGAGATGGAAGGCATGCTGATGTTCCAGGAGACGTCGGCGGTTCGGGAGGCGGAAACGGCCCGGGAACTTATCTTAGATGTGATCAATTGAATAAATGTTCAACATAGCTAAAGAATATGCCATGTTTTCCACTTGTTTGTATTCAAATTTTACCTGAATCCTTTGCTAATTATCATCATCAACATCACCTTGCACGGGTGGAGGTCTCATCTTTGTAACAAATAATGAATGTTTGACATCCAATGTTGGTGTGGTCTTGGAGATTGTAATGGTGATTGAAAGTAGTAAGGAACAGTTTAATTTGAATATTCAGATTGGATTTTAAAATTAATTGGAGCATTCGGATTGGATTTTTTGAATTATTTGTAACGTTCAGCTTCGATTTAAATGCATACAAAAGTTCAGTTGAAATAAGTAAGAAGGTGTATTAGATTAGAAAACCAATTAACATCTGTTACTGTTACATGAAACAAATGCGAAATATAGAGCGTCTGTCTGTCCGTCCATCTATGTCATAGATGCTTATCATTCAGCTCATTCAGTCAAAACTGTAAATTTATTGTAAACTTATAAATATGTCGAGAAATAACAATAATTTGTGTTTTATTTTACGACCATTATTATATCAATGCATATTGTCGATCAATTATAAATCATAAAGGATAAACAAATTAAGAGAATTTAAGAATGTATGTTAACAATAAAATATTACTCAAACCTTGTTGGTAATAGCTTCAAAATTAATCAGAAAATACAGCATCACATTAGAACACACATTAGC
The DNA here is from genome assembly GCA_021613335.1 of Whitmania pigra. Taxonomy (NCBI): domain Eukaryota; kingdom Metazoa; phylum Annelida; class Clitellata; order Hirudinida; family Haemopidae; genus Whitmania; species Whitmania pigra. The sequence continues at coordinate 42,936 of JAJTWR010000407.1, read as the reverse complement.
AAAACAACAATTGAACCAATATCCGAACAGCGTGATAATAGCACTGAAGACCATGAACAGGAACTGAACAGATTCGAGACCCCTGATCCAGTTGTGCCACTATGATGAAACACACCTGCCCGGCTGCTCTCGATGACCCTAACCCTACCAGTTCTTGGTCCTTGATAATGACTGTAGTTTGGTCTCGTAAGGTTAGTGCCATCGCCAAGGATTTTCAAGGGGGCAAAAGTCTGATGCCATATGCTCTTTTGACCGGGTTGCTCCTTCCTTGGCACTGAGATTTCGTTGTGCATGCATTTGTGAAGGACGTGGTCAGCTGTTTCAATGTGTTGAATTCAAATTGCAATTAATCATTAAACTTCAATGTGTAGGCTCAGTTAAATTGGATGGTGCCGCAACTAAATAAATTTTTAATTTAATTAACGAAAAATTAATAATCAACAATCAAAATACAAATAACATCTGCGAAAGATATTTTAACTGTAGTCGCCAGTTTCAGTTTTGACAACATGGCAGCGTAAAATGAATGCACCACACAACCGCTGTTTGACTCCAGAAGAAGTAAGGAGGAGATGAAGGTCTGCAGGGGATCAAAGTACTCGTGGACTGGTGACACAGAGTGGCACTGTACTCTCACCATGTGGAAATTTCTGGGTTTAGTGTTGCTGTCAACAGGTGGAGTGGCGTCTCCCGAATAATTCGATTGGAAGGAAGGTGTTCTGAACTGGCGAATAACCTGAAAACGTCGAGAATATGAATTTTAATTTGTAATTTTAATATTATTATTATTATTAGTAGTAGTAGTAGTAGTTTTAATATTAATATCACAAAGTTAAAATTATAAGTGCTTGCTTTCTAACCCAACACATTGTGTCTTCATTTCCTTGCGTAATGAGCAGTGAATTTTCAGAAGAGATTTTTACAAGTTGCAAACACTTCAGCTGAGCTATTTGACGATTTAATTAAACATTTAATTAAAATACCGTTTTCATAAATTAATTAATTAGATATATCTAATTCATTAGATAAATGTAATGAATAGTAATAGCATCATCAATTGATAATCGTAGTCTAAAATCGATTTGTTTCACAAAAACTACTTAAACGAGCCAGCATATTTAATTTTAAAAACAAAAAAATTATAGCAACCAATTCACATCTATTGACAAATATTTAATTAAGTGACTTCGTTAACATGTACAAAATTCTTATAAAAACCAATTAACATAATTTAAACGCGAGCACCTGGATAAGGGTGGGGGGAATGATTGAGTCTAAAGTGCAGTGAATTCGTGGAGCAGTCGTGGATGTGGAAATCAGTGACGATTCCGTGCGCTGAGCTGCCATCCGAAAACGAAACTTCGGAAGAAAAGAAACTGGTAAAACCACAGGTCCTTTGCATGATGTTCTGCGTTGCTGGAGATGAAGCATTTTTTTTTTAAATCGCAAATTCTTCAGCTTTACAATTTATAAAATAAATTAGTTGGGTGTAGCACTAAATGTAATTTTACAAAATCTTATTCAATTGCATAACTGAAAAAAGTTTGAGCATTTTTAAGAACCAAACAATATCTTCGGAGTTTCATGTTCATCTTGAAATCTGCACAAAGAAAAGGAGGTGTCCTTGTGTGAGGGTTCAGCTGGAAATAATTAATTAAAATTTTAATTAACTAACATTTCGATTAACTAAAACGCTATTTAATTAGATTTTAATTTATTACTATTCTAATTAAATAAAATTTCAATTAATTAAGAGTTAAAGTGATTAATTATTGTATTAAATCAGTAATTTTATTTGTAATTGATTATAAAACAAAAAAATCATTAAATAGTTTTAAATAGCTCATCAACATGTGGGTCGACTTGTGATGCTAGGAATAAGCATCTAAAGGTTTTTTAAATTTCATAGTAACGCTTATTTAAACAGTACCAAACAAAAACGTTAATAATAATATTTGCCGACAAATAAGAAATATGATATAATTAAATTAAAATTCAGTTTATGCAACTAACAAGTTTTTAAGTAAAATAAATTTCAATTTGTGCAACTAATTAGTTTTTAATTAAAATACATTTCAATTTATACAACTAACAGGTTTTTAATTCAAGGTTCCCAATGTCATTCTTCATCAGATTCAGACAGAAGTACCTTGGACGACTGTAGTGAAAAGATGGTGCATTTGATGATTAAGACGACGACGACTACGACGACGATGATGATGATGATTGATGATGATGATGATGATGATGTGATGATGATGATGATGATGATGATGATGATGATGATGATGATGATGGATGATGATGATGATGATGATGATGATGATGATGATGATGATGATGATGATGAATGATGATGATGATGATGATGATGATGATGGATGATGATGATGATGATGATGATGATGGATGATGATGATGATGGATGATGATGATGATGATGATGAATGATGATGATGATGATGATGATGATGATGATGATGATGCTGATGATGATGATGAATGATGATGATGATGATGATGGATGATGATGATGATGATGATGATGATGATGATGATGATGATGATGATGATGATTGATGATGATGATGATGATGATGATGATGATGATGATGATGATGATGATGATGATGATAAAAGTTGTGGTTGCCGTTGATTCAACATTTACTCAACATCTTCTTTGTTTTGAAGACATCCATCACAATCATTAACATTATCGCCATCGTTGAGATCGTGGTCAAGATCATCATCGTCGTCATCATCAGCAGCAGCAGCACCACCACCACCATCATCATCATCATCATCATCATCGTCATCGTCATCGTCATCGTCATCGTCATCGTCATCGTCATCGTCGTCGTCGTCGTCGTCGTAGTCATCATCATCATCATCATCATCATCATCATCATCATCATCATCGTCATCATCGTAACAGAGAACAAAAAAGACAAGTGAAGTGTGAGACGAATCTACCATCCGTTGTTCAGGACGGAAAGGACTTTGTAGAACGGTCCCAACCAATGTTTGTTCTTGCACACGTAACTTCCGGTGCCTGCTGCTGACGTCACATGCATCGTTCCTGAATCGAAGTAATACTTGATGACGTCAAAGTGAGAGTTAGGATTGTTGTCGTTGTCATTGTGTTGTTGTTTGGGGACGTTCATGACGTCATCAACATGGCGGCGGGAAGCGGAAGTAGTAAAAAAGAGCCACCTCCCTGTCAACTCTTTGAGAAATTTGCACTCAGGACGAGAAGTTGGAGAAAGTTCTGAAAAGAAGCAAATGAGGTTCACTTAAAGTCTTTGTATGCGATTAAAAATTAATAAGAATTTTAAGAAAATAAGTTAACTGAAAAGAAAATTGTCTTCCATGAACCTGACCAAGCATGGTATGTTTCAAAACCTAGCTGGTTATTGATTAATGGTCTGAATTTTCTTTTAGGTTATCTCGATTAACTGGACTTTTAGAATATTCATAAATTTAAAAAAATATGAAATTAATATATAAAAAAAAAGTTAATTTTAATGAGCAAATGGTGAAAATTATTTTTTACAACATTTATTTAATTAGTTTCATTTTCCAATTTAATATTCAACCACGTGACCACATTTCAACCAGCAACCGCCATCTCATTTTACTTACCACAAAGTCCACAAGTTTTCAGGCAAAAGTTGGCGTAGTTTTTCGCCACCTGATCACCATAGCAATTCTGAGAAGTCACGTGTTTCTCACAATGTGGGGAGTCGTCGTAACACAGACTCACATCTGGAAAAATTGATATTATTTATTTATCATTCAATCTTCTAACGTTTAAATTTTAATCACTATTTAAAATAATTATTGAAACAAAATAAATCAAATTGAATCAAAAAAATTAAATTAAATCCTGTCCAAAAGAGGAGTTCTGTTAAGAGAGATAAACAAGCAATACATTTTCGGACGAACTTTTCAATCGTTATCTTAATTAATTTCAACAAAATATACAAACAGAAATTCATAAGCCATACTACACCTTGCCACATAAAAAAAATTTTTATTTTTAATTCGTTGGAAAATGAAAACAATATGCAATCAACAAAAGTCAGTCAATTCAGCGCATTTAATTCACCGCTCCGCTTGGCAGCAAAGACAAACGTGGTAGGTGACTTCAATTCATTCCTCGTCAGATGATGATTCATCGGTGCATGGATGCCTGGAGACAAGTGAAACGTGAACAGTTGGGTCACCTGCATGTTCTCCAATGCGAGCGGAAGCATCTGAAATATTTAATCGGGTTAGAGGTTAAAGTTCAATCTGCTCGCGTGAAAGGTTAAAATTTAATCTACTGGGGTCAAGTGATCGAATCACGTGATAGGAATGCAGCCTTCCAAATAAAGAAAGTTGATTTTTTATAATTGAATGCAGTACGTCGACTGAAATTAATTCTGAACCTTCCTGTGAAACGAGAACTCTATAAAAGTGGATTTTCATTCCAACAATTGAACTGTCAATTGCTTTGTTTTGTTCGAAAAGACGCAAATCTATCGTGATTTTCCGATTGACTTGGAAATTATTTGTTTACAAATGCGTGACAAAATTTCTAAAATTCAAGCGCTGTGCAAAATAATTTAAGTTCATCAATTAAAAAAAAATTTTTTTAAATAATAAAGGTAATCAAAATTAAATCTTACACCGTAAAAAATATTACCAGAGTGTACTTGGAACTTGTGCTGGAAAAACCAACAACCACGAAGAGAAAAAGTCCCTTCCTCCAATGTGACCAGCATTTCATTTCGAACACTTAATTAAAAATTATTTTAAATTAATGCAAGAATAGGTATAATAACATTAATTATTATAATTATAATATTACATAATTATAATTATAATTATAATATACATAATTATAATTATAATATTACATAATTATAATTATAATATTACATAATTATAATTATAATTATACATTATACATTATTTATATACATAATTAAATTATTATTATAATTATACATTATACATAATTATAATAATTATAATATTACATAATTATAATTATAATATTACATTATTATAATTATAATATTACATTATTATAATTAAACATACAGCAACCATTGCAAGCATTATAAGAATAATTACATTTTTATTCAGATTTCCTGAATACATTGCCAATTGACCAACAAAATGGACAAATAACAGCTTGAAATAAAGCAACATTAATTTGTAAAAATTAATTATTTAAACTTTAATCCTGGCACAATCTGCATATTCATCACATTAACCGTTCCTCTCGCCAGCCAATGGGAACGGACTGCAGATTGGGTCAGCGAAGGTCAAGGTGATTCCTTCATTTTCTGAACATTCGAATTCTATTCTCGAGGAGTTCACCTCTGTCGAACAACTGATCTGTCGATGATGAGGATGAGGATGATGGTGGTGGTGATGATGGTGATGATGGTGATGATGACGATGATGATGATAATAATTATGATGACGACGATGTTGCTGAATGTGACGACAGTCATGTAGTGACTCACTGCATGATCATGTGATGTCTCAAGTCTGATGATATCAAAACCACCGAGATTAGGACAGTTAACCCACTCACGTGTCTCTTGATCTTCAAAATTTAAAATGTCATCGCTTTATAATTCTAAGTTATTCAATATTACGTTATCACCAAATTTATCACTAAACGAGATTTAAACAAAAAAATTGAGAAATTAAACAAACAAAAATGGCGTCAATGCGACTGAATCAATATGAACAATCAGGTGGAAGCTCTTGACATTTGTGCAGTTGATCTTCAAGTAACCCACTGTTGTTTGCTTAGCAGGAATTAAAAACATCTGTCGTTGTTGTTGTTGTTGTTGTTTCGTATTGACGTCATCGCTAATTTCATTGTTGATGCTTGTCTCCATGACGACCAAAAAATCGCTTTCACATCTGTCAAGTCACGCGCATCACTTCACGTCGAGAGCAGACGAGACAGACGTCAGGAACCTGTCACTCACCATCAGCATCATCACCATTACCACCAACTTCTTCATCATCATCATCACTACTACCTAAATCTTTTCATCGTCAACACCATCAGTCGTTATCATTGCATGTTCACTGCCAGCCATAGAGCCACATGCCAACCGTACTATTGAGTATCCAACGGCCATTATCATCATCATCATCACCAACATCACCACCATCATCATCGTCACAGTCGTCGTCATCAGCGTTAATTTTTCTCCGAGCGACGTGAGCGATAAAAAGTCGAATTGATTCCTCAGGCTGAGAGCAAACAGTCCTGTTTGTCAGGTCCCAGAAGTGAGGTCCCTCATTCGACACGCTTCACTGACCACGACTTGGACTTGACACAGAATTTCACCCTCGGAACTTTTCGTCTCTCCAGTTCAATTCTTCTACTTTTTTTTCCATTCATTCCATCGATTTTTTCAGTATCCGATGTTTTCAATTTCAAAATGAGTTTGGAGGAAAAAAGATGAAATCTCGATATACCTGCCCCTCGTCTGTTCTCAAATGTTTCATCGTTTTAGATGAATTAATTTAAATCTCGGAAATTTTGAATTCCACTTAATTTAAGAATTCCACTGAGTTAAGATCTAACTTAAGTAAAATCAAATAATTAAAAGTATTGGACAATATAAATTAATAATGTATAAATTGTTTACTATAAAATAATAACACATGAATTGAATAATATAAAATATTAACATTTAATGGAATAATATAAAATGATAATATATAAATTAAATAATATTAAACAATTAGAATAAATATTGTAAATCCTACCAAACCAAAGATTCATATCCTCCGGCATGAAATCATCGTAACAGAGTCGGTGTTCGTTCATACCGCTAGGTGGCGCTGCACATTCGTTCAATTTCACATATATTCAAAATAAATTCGTTAAATCATCAACTGTAATAGTTTTTATTTTTATTATCGTTTGTTGTTTTTATTTATTAAAATTTTTGACAATTGCGACATTTGCGATTCGTGGATTTGAAAAATCATTAAATGTCTTCTCGTGTTGTGATATCTGATAACACAAATTCTGATGATGACGATACGTGACGATGATGACAATGATGATGATCTTGATGATGATGATGATGATAATAATTACGAGAACGATGATGGCATTCATTATTGATAAGTTATGTCCGTTTCCAACTTATCCGAGCGTGCATTTAAGTTCAGCAAGTTCTGGAGGTGCAAGAAAGTGCGGTGATGATGACGATGTTGATGATGGTTGTGGTGATGGTAATTACATGTAATTAAGACTGAATGTTGGTATAAAGTAGCATTATAAATCACTCGAATACCTTGACTCAGTAGGAGCATTCTGTCTCCAACCATTTGTAACTTGATGCAGGAAAATTTCAACAATCTGTGAAGGTATTCAATTTTCTATTGTAATTATGTTAAAATAATAATTATTACTATAATGCCATGATCGTCAATAATTATCAAATCAAGGTAATAATTGTAAAGTAAATAAATAAAATCATATTTAAAAAAGTATGTTTTATAATTTCTAACACAATTAACAAATTCTTTCAAAAACTGTAACACAACTTAATATCACAATTTCCAAGTAACTTATCGTAATTTATTTAATAAATCTTTGATAATTTTTATTTATAATTATTCAAACAGCCTTGAAATCTTTAACCCTTAAAGAATTTCAAAACAAATAAGAAAGAATTGTCTAGATGAAACCACTAAAGCCACTCATGATTCCAAAATTGCACCCTTTAAAAAATACTTAAACCAACAATAATTCCCTAAACCTAGTTAACAACTAGTCAGTCATTACCTTCTCACACACGATTACAACACCAACAAAGAAAATGAAGGGAAGTAAGAAGAGGTCACGAAATACTTCACGACCTTCCGAATCAACTGCCGAAAACAGGTTCCACTCCAGCGGAAAAGTGGCTTCAGCAGCGGTGGGATCCTCCAGCATCAAAAATTCCAGTTGTCCGCAATTGGAACCGACAGAGGAGCGTTCATTCGTGCGTTGGGCGATAAATTAGTGGGGAACACTTCTGCTACGTTATTTCTTTAGTTTCACATTTTAAAAGTTCAAATCAAACTTTAATTTTCTGTCTAAGGTCGAATTAGGGAATGCACTGTCCCCGACTCATGCTAATAAAAAGCTCTCCTGGAATCACTTGTGATTAAATGTGTTATAAAACACTAAAACTAATGAATAAAGTAGAAATAAAAAATGTACAAATTAAAATTAATTAAAACCAGTCATAATAAATACAGATATTTGTTGGCCTCAAATAATAAAACTGCCTTGTCACTAGATCACCAGAGTTGAAATAACCATCCAGAAATTCATCAACCCATTTCTGCTTACAACCCTCAACACAGAATCATTCCGGTTACCCTTCCATCATTCCCGGTCTTACCAGGCGCACCGGTGATGCCACTGGAGGAGAGACCGGTTAATCTGATCGGCGAATCGCTCTCAATCCTCCCCTTTAATAATTGAACAGGCCATGCTCCGGACATCCGGGTTATTCGCTAAGATGAGAGGATGAGGAATGAAAGAATGCAAGGAAAATGGCCACTCACCACTCGACGTGGTGAGTGGAACATTACTTTTACAGTGAATTATTTAAACGACTTTATCGCTAATGAATTCCTTTTCTTAAACTTCACTTTCAGAAAAATATTTTCATTTTTCCCAGTAAGAAATTTATTCTGATTTTTTACGATAACAAAAATTTTTATTTTTCTCACCCACCCGTCGTCAAACCATTTTACCCTCAGCTTTTCACCCTTGTGTTCGGACAGACAGATCACGTGACGCGTTCGAGTGATGACGTCATTGGCTTCACCGTGACCATCGCATCTCCCGTAAGAGCAGACGCCCTGAACCTTTTCCATCTCCACCATGTTCAACTCAGATTGGAAAGCGTTCATCTCCGTCTTCTTGCTCCAGATCTCGGCCTTGGAATAAACGATTTGAACCCAGGTTCTGTTTCTCGTTGGTCCTCGCCACATGAACTCAGGAAAGGAACAGTAACTTGCCCCGTCGCGGTTTTCTTTGCCTTGCCCTTTTACCACTTTATGAAAAGGGAATGGAAAATTTAACCATTTTTATAAGCTATGAGAATTTTTTCTTTACCGGCCATTTAAATGAATATTTTAAACTTAGGAGCCCTAACGTGAAAAATCTTTTTAATTTGATGGACATCAACTTGTAATAAAAAAATTTAAATAATAACTTTAAACCTTGCCAAACTCAACCGGATCAATCATCGACTATGACCATCTCCTGAACTTTTTCAGCGCACAATGAAATTCTCACCTGACCCGAAGGAAAAGAGTAAAAGACCGGAAACAATCGTCAAAATGGACTCCATTGAACGAGATTGAAAACTTCTTCAATCGAGAGATTCCATTGGTGACAGCAATCCGTTAAAATCGCCTCCTCTTCCTACTCCTGAACCTGATGAACTGGAGTAGTACCGGTGCTGAATAAAAGTCTTTCTTACGTTGAAAAATCAATATGAGATACTTAAGGGATAATGAAAAGCTTGTTCCTGTTTAATGAGCATTGTTTTTTAACTGGCAAAACAACGCACACTTTTAGCTTGCGTGAGCAGACCGATATATAAGGCCGAGAATTGTGAGCGTTCGATGTTATGCGTTGCCATGGAGATGGAGAAGATAAACTAGATGGAAGATGGAATGGAAAGGACACTGAGCTACGTGATGACGACTGCTCGAAACGCCCGAACGGTTGCCTGAGGAGCATCAAAGTTGACACCAGGGCTCTCTATCTTAACCCACCCAACTCGGTTTTTGTTCCTTCTCCTTCCATCATTCCTCCTTCTCAAGCAATCGCTTCGTTTCCATCTTTGTTTTTACTCTCTTTGCGCCACAAGGATGACGATCAAAAGACACTAAAAAGGTCTTCCAGCTCCATGAATTCCATATTGCAACACTACCGCCAGTGTTTTCCAACTTCCAAAATAATGACAACCCATGAAATGTTTCGTGGGCGCCTTTGATTCTCCAAAAGTCGGAATTTTTGCCAGAAATTAGGAGAATGTTGATAAACTAATTGTTATTAATTTTATTGAATATAAATCAATTTAATTGCCTAATACTATCATCTTTATATTTAATGCATAATAATATAGTATAATTATATTTTATAAAATTAATCATTAATTATAACGTCTGAGGTCAGATTGGTTTGAACAGCGTTAAAACATGACACAAGATCCATGGTCTTAGTGATATTTCTTCTTTATTACAATATTTCAATGTTTAAATTTCAATCCAAGCAAAGCGAAATTTGTTATCCAAACATAATAAATACAAAAAATGGTTATTGTTAAAATTATGAAATCGTATTTTCGCCCGATGAAATCTCATTCTAGGAAACAATTGTCGTCAATTTGATTTACTCTTCGATGAGTCTGCAAGGAATGTGTTTGCATACATTCTAAATGTTTGCATGAGTTTGAATATGTATGTATAAGTTTGGAAGGCATAAATTGTATACTTTTGTTTGAGTTCGCATACAATGTACACATGTAAATGTAAATTGTAAATGATTTTATAGGCTTGTTCATATGAGTACGTTGTACATAAAACGTGTAAGACGTGGTCTTTGTATGAGTTTCTGTTTGTTTGAAAGCGTTACCAATACAAAATGATTTCTATTAAACGGAAAGTGAAAAATTTTTCACACAAAATGCCGATATTGATTGTCTGTCCAAAATACATCTCCTTGAGAAAAGTCCAGTCAGGGTCCAGGGCAGGCATGAACAGAGCCACGGACAGCCAGGAAAATACTGAGGCACTGGCCAGAAGATGCCAAAACGTCGATTGTTTGGGCATGACGATCATGTAAGTTAAGACAATGCCCAGATTTTTGAGTAGTACGAACCACAGGGCATTTTCATGGAAGGATTCATGGAAGAGGTTGTCGAAAAGTGTGGCAACGATGGTGAAGAGGGTGACGAACAGGAGGAACTTGATGAAACCCCTGAGCTTAACGTTCTGAGGTGCTCGCCTTTTCGTTGGTTTGCAAATATTCTGATTAATAAAATTTTTGGCAATATTATTTATTTAGATATTACCTAAGAATGTTATCTGATTGAAATATATATATATATATATATATATATTTATATATATGTTATATTACTTAATATGCCCATGTACAGTGCACTACCTGTTTCATTGCTGAGACGAAAGTGACCTCACACTTTGAATGACACAATGAATTGTTTCAATTCATTGGTTGTTTATAGAATTACCGCTGTTTACAGATGTTAGCATACCAATGTTTATTCTACAGGTATGACGCAAGACAAAGATCAAAAATAAAAATTGAATTCAGAACTAGCAAACTGTGCTGATTCGAACCAATGATCCTTGGCACTGAGAATGAGATTCTAAAAATTTTGAATCGAAAACCCCTTAAGTGTCGTTCGTTGTGTACTTGTGACATTCTCCTTCAACCTAAGCCGGATTTTGGCTCTTTTAAATTCATTAAAATTTCGGATAAAAACTTCAGAATTCATTCTTCAAAAACATCAAGTAACTAAATGGAAACGTACCTAAATAAAAAAATGGTTTCAATTTTTTTAAATGCTACATTTCAACTAGTATGAAAATCAAGATAATGATAACGATGTCCTACAATTCTCAAGCAATTTGATTAATTTTTTTTGTAAAATTCTTAAATTCCGCTGCAATTCTCTTACAAGCAGATAAAGCATGTCGTCAGAAAATGATTTTGAACGCCTTGTAAGAACCAAATGCTCACATACCGAAATGTGAGGCGTGAGAGTAAGACAACATGAAATTATGATAATTATGATTATTATAAAAATAATAAATATTATTATCAATTATGGTAATAAATAACAATTACAAACATAAATCAGTTTAAATGAAATAAGTTCATAATTAACACTTGCAGAAGAATTCACTCAGAAACCGTCTACAAAAATAGTTACATCTTCAGTAATCTATCTCAATCAGGCGGTGCTTGATAGAAAGTTTAAGAACAAAGCATTAAATCAAGTACAACACTCTGCCAAACAGATTTAATAATTTAAAATTCTATTTCCAACATATTGAAAGAGGCAATAAAGCTTTAGATTTGTATCAGTCAGTAAAATGAACGTTGAATTTATTAAAATTATTGTTTAACTTCTAATGTAAAAAGAGAAAAGCTGTGCTGAGATGTGAAATGTTTTTCTCATTCCACCATTTTCGAATCTCAATTAGCAAATGAACGACATCACATGCAGGTATAAAGGATTTCCATCGTAAGAAATCCATTTTTTCAACCCCTACGGCACATGCAATATTTTTTACAAGCCATATCTCTTATTGATGGAGATTTCAAAACCTCTGGCATAGTGTTTTCATTTGGAGTACCCACTTACTGGCCATGACCTTCTTTTTCTATATGTTTGTGAGGCCGGATAAATTTAATGGATTTGTGAAGTTTTTAAGATGCTCTTAATGCACTCACTCAAAGATTGCTATTGAGTCTGTTACAATCTTTTTTGCATTATTTTTTATAAACTCAACTTAATCTTCACGGTTTATTTAGATATTCGTTGCTGATGACTGAACAATAAATCAAATATGCAATGAAAGCTGATAATAAAGTATTCGCATTATGACGTTATTATTTCATGTATGTTTTGTTAATTCGACGTTGTTCAAGAGATGGCACTACATTACTAAATGTTTGTGACATATTTTCAACAAATTAGTTACAATGAAAAATGTATAAAACATTTAAAATTGAAATGTTTAAAATGTGATTAAATGTGATCATGTTGTACAGATAGAATGCTTAAAAGTTGAGATTTGTTTATTTTGTTTTCAATATCAGCGGGCTGTTTCGGAGATTGATACGGCGTGGTTGCTGATGTTTTAAAAGAAATTGCCATTTTCTTTTGTTTAAAAATGTTGTTTTATTCTAAATTTTGAAAAGCGAATGGAAAATTTGGTGAGCCACAATTATAAGATTTCTACAATTTCCTTGATCTCCTTAACTAAGCCTTACAGAAGTTGAGTGCATAATTTACATAATTCGAATGTGTTAGATTAAATATTTTAAATGTTAGATCAACTGCACCTTATTTGAAAATTAAATTCATGTACTTACACATGACTTGCCAAACAAGATGATTGGATTTGTGCTAAATTGAATGCAAAAACTAGTCATATTAATATTAAAATAAGTACAAATAAAGCCATTGTTCACTCATCAAACTCAATCCTATCCAATAAGTTTTCCTGAACTTAATGATGGACTTGAAATATGAACAACATTTGTTTTATTGTGTTTTTGTACTTTGGTCAGGCATTGTCAATACAGCTATAATATTAATATCATCAATATTTCAGTGATTATCTGTGTAACTAAATCATTACACTGTGCTATTAACAATCTGAATTTTGTAATATAGATTTATCTGTTTATTTCACGTTTATGACCACTAATTTCAGCTGAATTCTCTTTAATGTTCATGCAAGCGACTTAGGTGTAATGTTCGCACTTGAAATAAAGAGCCAATGTTGAGAAAACTAAGATCTTTGTGAAGAATATTTTGACAAAATTAGACATTTCTCAGTTCTTCATACCAGCTTGAGTCTGATTTCATTGACAAAAGAGGTTGGCCTGTTGAGAAAATGTTGGCAGAGCATGATTGTGTGCGTTTGTGTGTGATTATGCTTGGCTTGTACCTATGAATGAGCTATGAGGATTTTCGTAATAGTTGAATGCATAAGTCATCTATTCAAAATCGAGAGACTTATTGCTCGGTAAAGTTTGTCTGCTGATTTCTCACTGGCGTGCTGTGTGAAGTTGATTAACACTTTTTGTTTTGCGCGCCAATTTTATCATCCATACTCGCCGTCTGCTTTATTTTGTAGTTCATTTTATTACTTCAAAGAGAACGGGAATTTTATGACCGGTTCGTGTCATCTCAGAGTCGAGTAACTTGAATTTGCAGGTCAGCATTCGAACATTGGAGTAAAAATGGCTCGCCGCCAAAAAGATTGCAGTATCTATGCGCGAAAGAGCAAAATCGATGGGTATTAAATATTCACCATGCAAATTCACAAAGGCTTGAGACAATTCTGACTATCAGGAGTGGTCGAGAGCTGCTCCGTCTTCGTCCGGATTCTGATTTCATGGCTGTTCACGATAGCGTGCGGATATCGAAAGCTCTGCAGTACAACTCGGAAGATCAAGATCAACTCCCAAAACCCAGTAAAGTGGCAAGGCTAGAACCAGCCCTGGGGGACAAAACATACTTTTCTGTAGATGGTTACTTGGGCTCAGCTAACGGAAATAAGAATGAACTTACCCCTCTGGTCAATAACACGACCCACATCAACTCTTCGGTACTTTTGAATATTCTTCAGACCAAAGACCAGACTTCCGCGGGAACCCTGGTTCTCACGCCAGACAGTACAAAAGGTGGGCTTTTGAGCAGACGTTAAACATTTAGTTCTTGTTATACCTTTTTTTTCTTAATTGATTCTTAAAAGGTCGTTAGATTCGTATTAGATGCTTTTACTTTTTTTTTAACTCTGTCGTAATTATCTCAAACGCGCACGCCTAAAAGCGTTCACTACTCCTTATTTCGACATCTGTTCTAATGGCAAGTCTTCACTCGAACAAAGCCACGAGCAATTTACGAAATTAGTGATTTTTGTGCTTTAAAAAATGGAGAAAAAAGATGAATAATTGGTATTTGTTTGCTTAACAAGGTATAGATGAACCGTAAATTTACGACACGTGCGCATGTGAGAAGTGGAAATTCCTGCGCGCATGTTTTGGAAAGAAAGTCGTCGGAAAAAAAAACACCGCGCTCCTTTCCATTTTCAGAGCCGTGTGAATTTGATTCCTCTAATTTTCCCATCGTTCTCTTACATGCATACCTTAGCTATTCAAACCAGAAGCTATGTGTACTCAACTATTTTTTCTTTCACATCGCTTATGTTTATTACTATTTACTATCGGCAGGAGTGCACGATTTGGGTGAGGTCCCTCATTAACTCGGGTAGCTGTTTGGGTTTCTTTTTCTTCTGCTGTAATAATAAGAATGCAATAATAATATTAATATTATTAATATGTGCACATATTATTAGTAATAATGATATTAATATTAATATTATTAATATGTGCACATATTATTAGTAATAATGATATTAATATTAATATTATTAATATGTGCACATATTATTAGTAATAATGATATTAATATTATGTGCACATATTATTAGTAATAATGATATTAATATTATTATTATTATTTTAATATATATTTATATTACTCTGTATATTAGTTATAATACTATTTATATTATATATTAATATTACTATATTACTACAATACTATTTATATTATATAGTAATATTATTATTAATTATAATGCTTTAGTTATGCTAATGGTTATTCGGTTATCAACATCCTGTTGGAAAGATCCTTGCTAGACTGATAGTGTGTTAGAGTGAGTTTTCAAGATAA
Source organism: Whitmania pigra (assembly GCA_021613335.1). Lineage (NCBI taxonomy): Eukaryota > Metazoa > Annelida > Clitellata > Hirudinida > Haemopidae > Whitmania > Whitmania pigra. Next base: position 27,394 of record JAJTWR010000407.1, on the reverse strand, counting down.
CCCGATGATTTTTGATGTAATTTTAACGTCATTTCGTAATCGTAACAATTCGTCATTTGAATTTACAGGCAGGTCGTTTGATGGGTGGGCTCGTGGTGGTTAAGTAGTAAAGACTAAGGCGTTAAGTATTGCAAATATTTATGCGTTAACACGAATCGGGATCGTTGCATAATTCGGATTTTAACGAGTAAAACTATAATTGCAATTACGGCTGTTCTACGGAGGCTCGAGTAGCGATCTGTGAGAATCAGTTTTTTCGATAAACAATGCGCAGTGTTCAATGACAGCTCACAACGCGGCTCTCACGCATAGCTACTTATTATTTCTCATCATCCTAATGAGTGAGAGATGATGATGACGATGAGGAAGCTTCGGCGATGATGATGATGATGATGGAAAGAGATGAATTCGCCTGCAACAAGTTATGAGTCGAATTGGCAATTGTCTGAAACAGGCGTGAGAATGTTTCTCAAGTCATCAAAGCCTCGAGTTTCCGTCAAAATTGATGAACGGATTTTCTCCTCGAGTGGTCTTTGTGTCTTTCGTGCTTTGTGATTATCCGCGTGGATTCATTCGGCCGTCTGTTCGTTACCCGGGAAATGTTCGATCCTCTGCATTTACAATCACCGTTGTCATCGATTTACCGGCCGTCATCAGTTTTTCCGACCAGACCGCGTCTGCTTTTCTCGCAGAGTGGATGGAATCAATTTGTTTTCCATTTACTGGCATGGAAGCAGTAGGAGATGGAGAGAGACTATCGGGCAATTACGAAGGTGGATTTAATTGCGCACCGAGCAAATACAAGTGGGAAAGAGAACACATGTCGCTGTTTGCTCTGAGAATGTTTATGTCAAAGTGCTTTCTTGTCCTTGCGAGGTTCTGAAAGTTTTCGTCATTTTTTTATTCGAGATCTGGACCAGCTTTCTTGGGCTTTCAAGCAATTTGGAAGGATTTCTTGAACGATTGCTTAACTGTTATTCATTGTTATTTTTGACTAGTTGTCTCAATTCAACTTATTTTCAAAGTAAAGAGAAGAGTTCTGGTAAGTTTTTAGTCTCAGTCGAAATGATGAATAAACATCACTTGTCCTGGATGTCTCGCGTGTTCGGTCTGTTTTTTCTGATTAAATTATACGATACATCTCGGATTGTCTTGGGCTGTGGCTTTCTCAGGCTCAGGAATAACACGGTCTCGCTTTCGCTTTTCTAATTGTTTTTCTGCGGTTCGATGCAACAGGACTTGGTGTGTCGATCGACGCTCAGGAAAAGGAAACATCAGCGCGCTTGTGATTGTTCGCCTGTCACCGAATCTTTCCACGTTGTACATGTCAGCGCACATAAAGCCTTTGTCGAGGTGCCTTCAACTTGACACGATTTGGACCGCCTGTGCTTTGATGCATTCGAGATCATCGCTTTGGCCCTTCGTTCTCCGCATCCGAGTAAAAAGCGTTTTTCATAGTTTTTAAAGAGCTGTTTTTTTTTCTGTCTTGTTATCAGACAACATGGTCGTCTTGAACTTTTCTTATCAGAGTCGAATTTCTCTGAAACAGAACGTCGAAGACCCGCGGGGACTCTCTTGTCTTGGCGCATGCATTTGTTTGCCCGCTCGAAGATAAACTTATAGATTAGTGTGGGAATAACAGTTCTCCTGCGCAGATGCTATTGGCAATGAAACAATAGCAACTGGGGACTATATAAGAGGCCCTCTCATCAATTAATAGGCTCTGCCATCACAGGACTACTTCAGTTTTACAAGTACTTGCCACGAAATTTGAGAGATGGCAGATCGTTGAAAATATATCCTGCTTTGTTTCGATATTGAAATGTTGCCCTCAGTTCTCCGCTGAGTTTTTCGACAATTTTAGGCAGAGAAAAAAAAAGTGTTTATAATCTGATGTTGGTTCGAAATTTAAAGTCTTCATCTTCGTCTTGATCTCGAGACAAACGCCGATTCTCCGACATGTCTCAAGTTGAGTTCGCCTACGACAACGTATATGCGAGCAATTGTGAGTTAATTCTTATCGTGACTTTTTATTATTTATTTCACGTGTTAATTGCTGAAATATTGTTGTCGTTAAGGTAATCGTTTTTTTTTTGTGTACGATCCTCCGAAGGACCGATGTGCTTAAGGAGTGAAAAATGAATTAATTCGTGCGAAGATGCCTACCATCTCTTGTAATTTGTAGCTGTCTCGATTCCTTTATCGCGTGGGTTCCATAAATCAGGAGTCATGATCGAAAATCAGACTCATCATCATCATCATCATCATTGTTATTATCATTATTATTTACCTTTGAAGGATAGTAATTTCACAGTGGAATGAATTCTCGCAATCCTTATTATCTCCCTGTCTTTATTGCACACTTTCCAGTGATAATCGCCAGTCGAACGTATTTTTGAATGCTCATCGAAAAGCTAATGTACGCGCTGAAACTTAATACGTCGAAAGTTTATCGGGGCCTGCAAAAACAGTTGCTGGTGTTTTCTCATGGGTTTTTCTCGTTTAGCAAACTTCGTGTTTACGTTTGCATTCTTGAAAGTGTTTTTGATCGATTTTAATGATATTTCAGAGCGTAGGAGACCGAAAAATGTCTTTCTATTTATTGCACGTCTTTTAGACAGTATCATCGCCATCATCACTGACGGTCGCATCGTAATAATTATGATCATAATCACAATCGCATTCATCATCTGCGAAGGCATTCTTCAAAAATTTATACCGGTTGCGTGTCGCATTTGATTCTGTTGAGTGTCCCGTCAGCCGACCTGAGTTTCTTGTGTAATCGGGCAATTTAATTGCTTTTCAATCTCTTATTAATGCATTTGCCGGGCACCAATTCACGATGAAGATGATGACGATGATAATTATGTTGTTGTCGATGATGACGATGATAATTATGTTGTTGATGATGATGATGATGATGATGATGACGACGACGATGATTATGTTGATGATGATTATTATTATTACTACAATGGTGATCATGACGACTGAATCAAAGATGATGTGACAATAAATTCACTAAGAGCTTTGATATCAAATGATAACCATTCCACCTAAGTGAACATTTTTAGCTGTACATTATTAAGGATCAGTAATCCAGTTAAGTAGTTAATTGAGTGGAAGATTTTAAGTGCCAAATCGACATCCATATTGCCCGATATAATTCAATTATTATTATTATCCAAATAAAAACGTTATGAAGAAAATCCCATTACAAAGATATCGTTTATTTTCGACCAACTTTTTGTTGTTGGGTACCACGACAAAAGTCAGTCATATTTGCACGAGGACTGATCAGACCTGGTCGCTTGTTTTTGTCAATGGTCAACTCTAAAAAAAAAGTTTTCATCTCGGATCCTCCCTAATAAATCGTCTGGACCATGTGACTTCAAATGAATGTTGTTTTAGTTGCAAGCTAAATGAATGTGGTTTTAGTTGCAAGCGAAACTTCTGGCATGGATTTATTTCACTGCAGTTTCTTACCAGCATATGCCAATGTGTATATTCCCTTCCACACTGATTGCCTACCACTGTTTTCATTCACCAACACTCTTCATACTTCTTGTGTGGCTTGTTTGCTTCTGATATGCAATCCTTTGTTTGGAAAATATCGCGACAATGAGTGGCCTCGCTGATGAAATATTTATAATTTAAAACCTGCGGAATATCCGATTAATAAACAAAGTTTTTTAATATATTTTTTTCATTTGTGGGTGAATGCATAATTTACAAGTTGGCTCATGTGGCTACACTTTGCATTTTAAGTCTGAGGCAGGAGTTATGACGATCTGTTCTCCCTTCTTGACTGGGTCTTAGTAGGTTCATAAATCACTTAGAGTTCATATTCCGAGAATATGCTGTAATTGTAAATCAGATTCTTTTTTCTGGGAAACTCAAAGTTTCTAAGGTGATTTAATTATGAAGTCGATTTATTCAAATGAGTCTCGTTTTTTCATGCGACTTTCAGTCTTCTAGGGCCCGTTGAATAGGTTTGACTTACGGCTTACGACACGAAACAGCATTGAATGTCTTCATTCATAAAATTCACTTCTTCTACCTGTTTACATTTGAATTGAAAAAGGTTGTAAAAATTTAGCATTTCATGTTAAAGTGACTGATTTAGAATTTGTTGAAAATGTATTTATTTCTTATTCCTCTTGCCAGATGGACTCCATCTGAACCACAATCCCTGCTACCAGCACTGCCAAGGACCTTACGAGCACCAACAAACCGGTCACGAGGTCTCCGCACTCATTCCAAACCGCACCATGGTCATGGAGCTCAGCCCTGTGGTTCCTTCCTCATCCACCTCTCCAGTGTCTAACAACTCCAACAACCAATTATGCAATGGGTGGGTTTTGATGACGATGTTCTATTGTTAGTTTTAACTAACAATTGCTATTAGAGATCTTACGTAAGTTATTCATCTGGTAATTACGGCATTCGACGCCGGTTTTTCCGAAAGCTGGGGTTTGAACAGGCAGACCGAGAGCAGAGCAAATGTTGGGAGAGAAGGCCGAATTCAAATTATGCATGAATTAAGTGCGAATCATTTTTATTTCTCTTTTAGGCAGTTCAGGTGTCAAAGATTGACCAGGTGAGATCCTTGGATTAATTTTCTGTGCCTTCTCACATGATTTTGTATGTAAACAAATAAACCTCACAAACAATTGGTTAATGCCAACATGTTGCTGCAGCAAAAAATATGTTTTTATAAAATTGTCGTGTTTGTGCATCTCGAATGTTTCCAAGTAGCGACACCTCTTCGGTAAGATAAATAAATAAATATCGGCTGCACGGAACAAAGACAGCTCTGGTGGCAATTTGCAGTTTTTCTTTGTGGTTGAAGACAGAAAACTAAAAATCCAGAATCTGGATCCGATGACGGAGGAAGGAACGAATGAACGAACGAAGCACAAAAATAAAATGAAAGCAGTAGTAGGAAGGAAGAATTTATAAATGAAGGATGTCATGTTTGTGGCAGGCCTGACAATCAACTCACTCTTGGCTTCATTTGAAGCTCTCTGACGTTGAAAGTGGCCTACCACTTCAAAGAACTGACGTAACATGCTAGCCTTGGCAGTTTCAGTCTGTGATTCAGTGACCTGTGCATGGTTCATAATTGGTTAATTAATTTAATAATAGTTATAATAATAAAAGTAATAATTATAATAATAAAAACATCAACAACAACAACAACAATAATAATAATAATAATATAATAATAATAATAATAATAATAATAATAATAATAATAATAATAATAATAATAATAATAATAATAATAATAATAGTAATAATAATAATAATAATAATATAATAATAATAATAATAATAATAATAATAATAATAATAATAATAATAATAATAATAATAGTAATAATAACAATAATAATAATAATAATAATAATAATAATAATAATAATAATAATAAATAATAATAATAATAATAATAATAATAATAATAATAATAATAATAATAATAGTAATAATAATAACAATAATAATAATAATAATAATAATAATAATAATAATAATAATAATAATAATAATAATAATAATAATAATAATAGTAATAATAACAATAATAATAATAATAATATAATAATAATAATAATAATAATAATAATAATAATAATAGTAATAGTAATAATAATAATAATAATAATAATAATAATAAATAATAATAATAATAATAATAATACTAATAATAATAATAATAATAACTAGTTTGGCCTTCTGTGTGGTCTTTAATTAATGAAATGCATTTATTTAGAGTTGCTGAGAGATAGTTGATTGAAATGTGATAATCATCAAGCTCTAATCCTCTTTGCAGTTACTCTTAGCTTATTGATTGAAAGGCTTTATTGTCCACAGGTTCATTCTTTTAGCCTAATTTATTCAATCCATCCATCCATTCATGTGCTTTTAGTCAGTTAAGCAGTGATTTTGGATCCCATTATTAATTAATAAATTAATGACCCCCCATGAGGCACTCACCAAATTGAGGTGGTATGTTACTTCCTTCCCTCCATCTGGTGTCCATATTATATTTCTCTTATTCTGCATGACAAATGGAATTCTTAATGGAATAAAAACCATAAAAACGTTTTCTCAAAAAAACTTGTTAGTGTTTTTTAGGTTGTGTTGTTAAAATTTTAAATGGTTTATATTACTTAATAAAATATATTTGGATTGCATCATTGGTGCCTAGCTATTTTAGACATTTCGTTCAATATTATTTCTCTACTCCAGAGAAGCCATGGCGGATTATTTGAGGACTAAATGCGATAAACATCTCAAGATCCTTCATGCCAAAGTTGCTCAGAAATCTTATGGCAGCGAAAAGAGGTGAGAGTCGTCTGCTTTTTTTTCCCGCCTCCACTGTGAAGTCCATAAATAAACTGTTCACAATCCAGGTTCTTCTGCCCTCCTCCCTGCATATACTTATCAGGAAAGGGGTGGAGAAGGTCATTGAGAACAAACGAAGGTGAATGTCGTGGAGAGGGTGACCTTCAGGTGTGCGCCTACATGGGCATCGGAAGTTCAGATCAAGACATGGTGCCCCTGAACCTCGAGGACAAGGTGGGTGGTGAGCTGTGATTGGTCGCCGCCGGTTCATGGCCTCGTGACCTTTTGTCGTCACGGTGTGCATACCCTGGATGCCTTGCGCAAGCCTATAATGCACAATGTCGGGCGTAAAATGGCGCGAACGCGGCAGATAAATCATGCCCCTTATTAACGCTGAGAAGCTTTTGCGATTGTCACCAAATCATGTTTGTTCGCCTCTCTGCTCGTGTTTATCTTAATGATTGAAAAGTCTCCCGCAAACGCCCTCGATCTCTCTGGGCAATTTTTGATTCGAAGTTGGTCAGGAATTTCTGAACCCCTCCCTTTTACGATTGACTGACTGTTTGATCTGTTCTACGATTGGTCGACTGTTACCTTGTTATTGTTTTTTTTTTAAATTAATTTTAACAATTTACTAGTCGTGCAATCCGTTTTATGGTTTTTATGATTGCTTAATTAGTTTTTTTTTAATAAATGGCAAACAATGCGATCTAGGCGATGATATTATTGGTTAGCCACGAGACTTACCTTGTCATTGGCTGACAGAAAACCTCATCCTGTTTGTGTGTGGGAAACGGGCGCTTCTCAGCAGACGAGTTTTAATTCATTTTGGAATTGTTTCTCACAATGTTGAATGTCCTCCGTTTGTGGAAGTTGCTTCGTTTACAAGGAGAGGAAAGGGAGGAGGGGAATATTTCTTAGTGACGTCAGCCACTTTCAATTGGCTATTCTGAGCACATGGTTTCAACTCCGTCTTGTAATAAAAAAACAATCAGTCCTGACGTGCGCGTGTGGTGATAATTATGGTGGGTAATTGGATGATGATGATGATGGTGGTGATGGTGATTATTTTAATGATGTCAGCGGTGACGGATTTATAATTTCCTTAAAAAGAGTCCAAATTAAAAGCGAAATGTAACTTTATCAAATCCTCGTATGCTTGAAACTTTTTTTGTTATATATATATATATATATATATAATTAATAATTATAATAATTATTATTGTTATTAGGTAATAATGGATAATGGTGGTTGGTGTTATTTTGATGACGAATCTAAAAAAATCATTTATTTATGATATTTGTTATTACCTCATACGTCATCGTTGACCGTTGTTGTTGCTGCATCGTTGGGTGGCTCCGCAGGTTGTTGTTGGTCGTTAAGATGTCAGAGTCCATTTCCTTTGCCAGTTTTCCTGGAGTGACACAAGTACTTTGGAGATAAGAACGACTTTTTATTGTTCGGTTTGTGTTCGTCAAAATATTTCAACTTAGGAGGTAGGTACGCCTGATTGAAGGTATTTACTGATGTGGAGCAACAGGCGACGATTGTGATTCAAACTGCAATCTTCATGATGATGATGATGATGATGATGATGATGATGATGATGATGATGATGATGATGATGATGATGATGCATGATGATGATGATGATGATGATGATGATGATGATGATGATGATGATGATGATGATGATGATGATGATGATGATGTGATGATGATGATGTGATTGATGATGATGATGCTGATGATGATGATGATGATGCTGATGATGATGATGATGCTGATGATGATGATGATGATGATGATGATGATGATGATGAGATGATGATGATGATGAGATGATGATGATGATGATGATGATGATGATGTGATGATGATGATGATGATGATGATGATGATGATGCTGATGATGATGATGCTGATGATGATGATGTGATGATGATGATGATGCTGATGATGATGATGATGATGATGATGATGATGTGATGATGATGTGATGATGATGATGATGAGCTGATGATGATGATGATGATGATGATGATATGATGATGATGTGATGATGATGATGCTGATGATGATGATGATGCTGATGATGATGATGATGATGATGATGATGATGATGATGATGATGATGATGATGATGATGATGATGATGATGATGATGGAGCAGAAGGTGTAATTGAAGTTCTCATCATTATTAATAACATCATCATTATCATTACTATTATTACTATTACAAATAATGTTTGTAACTATATATTTCGCAATAGCGAAAGTACTTAAGCAATGATAACAGCGTTGTCTCATCGGTTATTTCAGCTATTTCTTCACCTAGCTACGTAAAGTATTCGTTTTGTGGGGAAGGTTCTTGTGGGAAAGCGAGAGCTTTGTGTTTGAATTGTGCTTCATTCGTTCACTGACTCATTCCCTCAATCTCCTTGAGACCCGCCATTAATAGGCTCTCAACTTTCAGAAATTATGTTCCTCGCTCATTGTTCATATCCTCGAGGATCTGCGTCGAAGTACTTCCCTTCGTAACTGTCTCACGGGCGACAGTTCGGAAGCGAATTTGAAGTTTCTCACCTCGCAGTTGACGAGCCATGGGAAGCTTTTAATGACGACTAATTAAGCAATTACCGTAATTAAGCGATCGAGATTAATCGCACATTGTCTCTAAACCGCTGCAGGTTAGTGGTTCTTGAAGCTTGTATATATGCCCTGTGGAGGGTTCCATCTCTAGACATGTGTCTAAGTCCCACCTCGTCCCCATGAGAACCCTTACCCCCACCTTCATCCTGTGTAGATTTGTATCAACTGACTGCCGATTGTAGCGATGGTTTGATTGATGGTTGGTTGGTTGTCTTCTTCACACATTTGTTTGTTTGTTTGTTTTGAGGCTGCTTCATTTTCCGAGCTACGTGATGTAGGTCTTGTTCTTCGTTGATTGGACACCCACGGAAGTAATTCATCGTCTTCATTTTTTCATCCGTTTGACTTTCGTCTTGACTGATGCGCGAGCTGAGCTGAGCGATTCCGCTAGCTCGAATTTTCCAGAGTGGATTGCAGATGATAATGATGAATAGTAACAGTAATACTGTCATGTCATTTTATAATAGTAATAATAATAATAATAACAACAATAATAATAATTACAGGTTGTTAGTATTTTTTTGACAAACATTGATTGATTCTGCGACCACTTCAGAACTACTGTGCGGCAAAGACCCTGTTCATCTCGGACACTGACAAGCGCAAGCATTTCATGCTCTCCGTGAAGATGTTCTACAGCGACGCCAGGACCATCGGCGTCTTTCACAGCAAGAGGATCAAGGTCATCTCGAAGCCGTCAAAGAAGAAGCAGTCCATAAAGAATGCCGACCGTCAGTTCTCTCTAATTCCTCTCTCAAATGCTTCTGATTTTTAAACTTCAAGATCTTAATTGCTCTAAACTGAGATGCAGCTGAGAACTTGATACTGAACTGGGGTACTTGTGATGCAAACCCGAGGCATAAATCTTACCGGCGTAATACCTTAAACGGTGCTAGAGGAGCTGGCGAGGAGAACAAAATTTGAGCCCAAATTCGTGCAATTTTATTGTCTCCTATGAATTGTGGAGGTGATGGAAATTATTAAGAAGATTGCTCGCCGTGCGATTCACTATTTATTGCTCCGAATCTACTCCCGCTACTTTCGGCCATTTCGCCGAGTCGTCTGCAATTTCCAAAATCGCCCGCGCCATCGTTGCCATCGTTGCCATCTGGAGCAATTTTTAGAAAGTACACTACTTTCTGTAAAATATGCGGTCGGCTTAATTAATAGATCACATGCTTTATTAAATCGGTTAATTACAATGAAATTCTTGCAGTGTGTATAGCTTCTGGCAGTAAGGTCTCCCTCTTCAACAGACTGAGGTCTCAAACAGTGAGCACCAGGTATCTCCACGTGGAAAATGGGAACTTCCATGCCAGTTCCAGCCAATGGGGAGCCTTCACAGTTCATCTGTGTAAGTGGTCAAGAATTCCTAGCAGTAAGATGTTATTGCTGGTAGAGTCTAAGTGGCAAAGAATTCTTATGACATTGTTGATAGTGGAGCCTAAGTGTTTCCAAGTGGTAAAGTTCACTGATGTACAAGCAACATTTTGTTTCATTTTTATTTAAAAATAATATAAATAAATAAATAAAAATAAACATGGGTACAAAAAATGTCTGCAAAAGTTGTTTTAAAATTGATGTTTTGAGTGGCACAATCAATGATTAATAAAGCAGTCTGCCTTGATAACAAAGTATCAAATTATCTTTTGTTATCTCAAGGTTATTAAAAGTGCACAGGAGCAAACTTAATCCATATTTTTCTTCATCATTTCAATTTAATCTATGAATAGCTCTTTTATTAATTCTTTTGCTTAAGAATTTAAAGGCTAATTATCGTTTATTACTTAATCATTTAACGTGCATTTTCACGAACAGTGGACGACGACGAAAGCGAGTCGGAAGAATTCTCCGTACGGGATGGTTTCATCCACTACGGCTCCACCATAAAACTGGTTTGCGTGGAAACAGGCATGGCACTTCCACGTCTTGTGAGTCTTTGTCATTTTCATCAATTCGATAAGGAGGTTTTTGATGCCTTCGATGAAATGGAAACTCGATGCTGTCTTGTTATTTGTTTCACCTGTTGATCTTGAATTTGCATCATCCAGGTGATCCGGAAGGTGGACAAGCAGACGGTTCTATTGGACACGGACGAACCAGTTTCTCAGCTCCACAAATGTGCTTTCTATCTCAAGGACACAGAAAGAATGTATCTCTGTCTAGCTCAGGAGAAGATCATCCAATTCCAGGTTGGTTTTCATTGGTAATTTCAGATTTTATTTTTATAAACTTTTTATCCCATTTATTTAATTTTGGCTCAACACTTAGGCAACACCGTGCCCGAAGGAAGGCAACAAGGAGATGATAAGCGACGGTGCCCTTTGGACCATCATCAGCACCGACTGTGCAGAGTACGCCTTCTACGAGGGCATGGGACCTGTGGCTCACCCCATCACCCCCGTTCCGACGGTTCACAGCTTGCAGGTTGGAGGCCGTAATTTGCGAACAGACGTGTTTTATTATTTTTTATTATTTTTATTTTCTTAATTTATTGAATTGTTTGCTTGCTGAATCACCACCATTTGATGCTCAGAGGCTATTTGTGAGTCGCTGGGAATCCTAGTGGTGGTAATTGTCATGGTTTGGCAGGAGTATGGTTTTGATTTGATTGGTGCAACTTGAATGTACAACTTATTTGGATATTCCAATTGTAAGGATGGAATGTAGAGAATAGTATTCTGGTTTAAATTTTAATGATATTTTTATAGTTATAATTGTTATTCTTGCAAGTTAGCTCAGAGGGTTGCATGCCTGAGAATGGCGGTGAAAGCAACAGTCATTACGTGTCGTGTTCGCAAACCACCTCGCCCCACCAGGGAGCGCCCACGAGTAGGAGTGCTACATAAATGGTGTATTGATTAATTCACATCCTGTTAGGATACATGAGGTACTCAAAAAATCAGCTAATTACTAATACAGATACAAAAAATTCTTATTAAGTAATTATGAATGTTACTAATTAGCTACATATGAATTGTCATTATTAATTATTATTATTAATTGTTATTATTTTTGTTTTTGCTACTGTGAGACTTGTTCATTCCATAGCACATGGTTTCCCACCAACACTCAAAACTGTTCCTCTGCTTAAGTAGGTTGTCAAAAGTTTTGAAAATCTTGAAGTCTTGAAAGGCATCCCCAAATTCCATCTTTGATTTTTATTTGAATACTTTTTAGTGGAGACAGTTCTTTTTTTTAGTCTCTGGTTCTTTTTAATTGATACCAATTTATTCATTTATTTTTAGTGCTTTTTTTAAGGAATAATTTTCATGGTGGTGGCATTTTTAATTGTAATTATTTGTGGTGAATTGAAGTCATGAAATAATCTCACATCATGCAAAGTAAAAACAATTTTGGATTTATCAATTAAATTGGACTAATGGCAATAACAACAACAACAACGAAGATAATATTTATTACTTGTTTTTGTTTATCATAGCTATTTTGATCTGAACTAAAATAAAGTTGATATATCATAAGCAATATTTTTTTTGGAAATGTTGACTGTGTCAACGTTCTCAAAGTATGAATGTGTGGAGGAACATCTTATTGCTATTAACAGACTCTTTGACTTTTTAAAACTCATTTTTATGTTTTTCTAACCAATTAAATGCTATTGCCAAATTTCTATTCATGTATCCATTCCACCAAACATCAAATGTAAACATTTCCAATGCCATGGAAATTGTAATCACCTCTGCTTTGCTTTGTTAAGGTTGTATTGGATTCTTGTCGTATGCTTTTTTCCATTTAAAGTTCTTTACTCAATAATTTATAAATATTTTTTTTAAATTCCTAAATTCCATAACTGCCATTTAAAGCTTAATGACTACATACAATATGGAAGTATGCTTTGATTTGCAGCTGAATGGAGGGGGGGATGTGGCCATGCTCGAGTTGACGGGGGATAATTTCACCCCAAACCTCAAGGTGTGGTTTGGAGAAGTTGAAGCAGACACCATGCACAGGTTGGTAAGGTGACCTTACTTCAGGTCAACTTTCATTTTAAACCACTTTCAAGTTGGAATATATAGGTGACTATAGATTGTGGCATTTAACAATACAATTCCAACACTTTGACTGTCTATTACTTGATATTATAATTTGTTATTCTGTTATTTGTAGTACAGCTGATAGCTATCGCTTGTTAGCCTGGCATGCCTGCAAATGATGGTAAAAGCAACTGTAGTTATGTGTCATGTTCGAAACCCATCTTGCATCACCACAAAGTGCCCCTTGTATGTGGCGCTATACAAATGGTCGAGCACCCCCGATGCTTATGCTTATGGCACGATGCAAATAAACTTATTATTATTATTAATAAACAAGCTAAATATGTGACAAATACAGAAGTAACGTGTTAATGATTTTAAACGTTAATGTTAAATGTAGTACTAGAATGTGTGCAACGATAGACGTAAACGTGTTGTTTTCCTCGCCAATGTGCGGAGCAGGTGCGGAGAGTCGATGTTGTGTGTCGTTCCGGACATTTCCGCCTTCAGGTCGCAGTGGAAGTACGTCAGAGAGCCTCTCCAGGTTTGGTTAATAATGAATAATTATTATCATCTGACAAGCCATCGCATGCATTACTCTTGTGCTAAGTAACTCATGTGATTTGTATAGTGTGGTAGCTAATTAGGCACTGTAATTAGTTGCTTTAACGATACATGTATTAGGATTAGTTTATTTGTTTAGTTGGATGGACATAATCACGAAATAAAAAGATCCCCACAACATTGGTTATTTCAATGATTTGGCTATATAATAAATAATAATATTAATAAATAACCAATCATGTCTCGGTTGTTTCAAAATATTCATTTTTGGTTGTCCTTGACATTTTTCCAGGTGCCGGTGATGCTGGTGAGGAATGATGGAATAATTTACGCCACGGGCCTGACTTTCACCTACACTCCCGAACCAGGAGTTTCCAGTCCTTCCGAGTCAAATGAGTCTTCATCCCTGAAGCATCTTTCTCCTCAGCATCCATCCATCCATCATGGCCAACAGTTCTTATGAAGCGAGAAATTGTGATGGTCACTGAATTGTATTGATTTCGAAGCTTCTGTGATTGTAGGTGGACTCGTGCGACACGATTACGTGCATCCGTCTTTCATTCTCATCACGTGACTTCATTGACTTTCGCTCGCCTATACGTCCATCCGTATCCCTGTCAGACGAAGGAGTGGCTGCAAAAGCCGATCCTGATTGGTTCGCATCGCCGATCCTGTCCGTTCCGCTGCAGAATCACCGAGGGCAGACTCGGTTGCCTTTGAAACTTTTGCTGAGTTCTCGTCGTAATGAATAAGATGCAGTGCTTGTATAAACAACTCCGACTGATGCTATCCAGTCGGGTTTAGAAGCCTCCCATCCGAGTCGAGCTGGAGGTCAATCCGGCAGAATGTAAGGAGACTTGTTACCGCCCGGAAGTCGACCCATGCCTTAACCATCTCTCCAATCTTTGCATGGTTTTCCATTTGTTTCCAGAAAGATTCGAGTTACGCCATCCTCTATGCAAATCAGTTGTGACAGAAAGATGTGTTTGACTTGATGTTTTGACCCTCAAACTGCAACACTTCCACAAATTGGATGCCGAGTGCCACTCAGAGATGATGATATTTTTCTACGGACATTTTCGAATTATTTCCATAAATTTATTTAAACATGTTAATTAGTCACAGGTGGTTATACGGGGAAGCTTTCAGCGCGGTAATAAATTGTAAACTTGTTTGCCTTTATGACAAATTGTGCATTTGATGTTAATTGGCTATCAGCCGTCACAAGGATAAATAACTGAAGGCTCCTTAAAAAGCTAATTGAGCATGCTTTATACCTTGATCACTCAGGTCATGACCTTTTGACTCCATGCTGAACTCAAAGCTGTTGCGCCTTATGGTTACTGCCCTTAAACTAACCTCTAGACCAAACACTAAGATCGTAAATGTTACTGAAGTCCCTAACCTGCCAAGGAAGAAAGAAATCTTGTTAAACACCGAGGTTTTGGGTTAGCACTCCACTTGGCATTCCTAAGTAGTCGACTAGGTTCAATTACACAATCCTAAAGCACCCAGTGCTGTGTTTGTCAAACTTTCAAGTTGCCTTCAAGCCATCACTCGAAAAGTTTAAATTCTTGGAATCGAACATCTGCCACCCCAGTTAGAGTTTATTTGTTCATTGATCTGGACTGTCATGTGAGGTTCAAGCAGTTTAGTAATTTATTTGTATATCGACAACCAAATGTTATCAGTCATTATGTGGAACTACTTTTTGTTGGATAAAAATTTTTCATGACAGTCTCAAAGTTCCAAAGTCTTGCTGGATACCCAATAACACTTGAAATTACTTGTTCATGCAAGTTGGCAAAGAAATAGATGTTCATGGCAATCTGCGAATATTTTGAACAAAAAAAAGTTGGTGCAATCAATAATCACATCACAAAGTCGACCACTTCCTCATCATCATTCATTTTTTCTTCGAACCCTTAGGTTTTTGTTTCGTTTGCCTCGTCTTCTTGGCCGGAGAAGCATATTTCTCTTCCAAACGATCGAGAAATGAACCGGTTCTTTCCTGTCTCGATTTTGCGTTCTTGGAAATGAGAGCCTTCAAACTGTCCTCGCCATCTGCTACGTTGTTCTTTCTTTTCAATTCTTCCAACAGTTTGGTTGCTTCTTCTTCTTCATCTTTGTACTGAACCAAAGAACAGTTTTCGAGGCACAAAAGTAAACAATTGAGTGTACAAAATTACTAAATGCAAAGCATACACGTACAGATCAAGTTTGATAAGTGATAATACCAGTGATGGGCAAAATAAATCGCGATTTAAATCGTGATTTAGGCAAGGTTGCGATTCGATTTGAACATTGTTGGATTCGATTTTGGCCTCATTGATTTTGATTCGATTAGATTTGCCTTTTTTTTGATTCGATTTGCTTTTTCAAATCGAATCATTGAAATAAAGATGGTTATATATTTTTAATTTTGTAAAATGGTTATAAATTTAAGAATTTTATACCTGTGGCGTGCTCCCCGTTAAATAAACATTGTTGTAGGTTACATGCTTTTGTTCTACTTGTAGCTTTACCGCGTTTTAAATATGTCCGAGTTAGATAGCAGGAAATATGGGATTTTTCTCTTTAGTCCAGTCATCTAGAGCTGTACAAAGATGCAAAAGAAAAAGATAAGGAAACAACAACTCAACGGAGTCATTCGTTGCTACCATTCATGGCTGTGGCAGGAGGTATTAATGAAAATTCTCTTTCTCTGACATACAATGATTCCAATCCAAAGCAAAAGGCCCTTACCGAAGGAATAGTGAAACATCTTGTAGCCGAAGCAATGCTTTCACTACGCATAGTTGAAAGTTCAGGTTTTGCCTCTTTTATGAGAATTGTGGATCCAAATTATGTTATCCCAAGTAGAAGGACTATAAATAGAAAATTAACTGGTGTATTGCAGACATTAAGAGACAATTTGAATGAAGAATGAAATTGAACTACTAATTAATAATAATTTGAGCGTCAGATGTGTACATGTTTCAACAGATTTGTGGAGCAGCCGTTCATTTGAACCAATTATTGGAGTAAAATTCCACTACTTTGATGAAGGCTTTCATCTGAGAACAAAGATGGCTGCTTACAGACACTTCGGGTCCCAACACACAGGAAAAAATATTTGTGCAGCTTTTGAGGAAATACTGTCAGAGTATGGGTTTCAGAGCATTGACATTGGATATTTTGTTACTGACAATGCCAGAAACATGCTCAAAGCATTCACAATATTTTCCGAGGAAGCTGCCAGGTTTGCCTTTGATCAAAAGGAAAATAAAAGATTATCTATATGTACTGATTATCAGACACCTCTTTTTGGTTTCAATAAATAAATAAATAAAAAAATAATAAAACTAAAAATGTTGGCTGTTAATTTCATTGTGTTTTGCTCGAAAAAATTTTCGAAGATAGGGCAGCAGTAAATTTTGGAAGATTTGATTCGATTTGGGATTTGATTCTATTTGGAATTATTTGATTCTATTTGAGATTTGGTTGTTGAGATTTAAATCATTTTACAAATGATTTGAGATTTGACCATTGAGATTCGATTTGATTTGTGCCCATCACTGGATAATACTAATTAATTCAATTCTGGTCATCAATTCATTGCCAAAATTAAATATATAAAAAAACAAATACATGCTAAGATGAATTCAAATTGACCATGGATGGTGCATGAGAACAATTCAGTATCTCTGCTAATTATCCAAATAAACAACATAAGTAATTAAATGACCACATAATCGACTGCCGTAATTAAACGAATAATTATCATCGACGGTGCGAGCGCATTCGCCAGCAACAAAATTATTGCAATCACAAAGCCGAAACAAAGATCATAATCATCATCCGACCTTGGCGAGTCTGGCCTTCTTTCTTTTTGGTGCCTCGCTGAAAAAGTTGTCGTAATTGTCGAGTTCACCGTCTCTGATGAGCTCCTCGAGCAACTCTCGGAACCTTGGCTCATCTTCGGCGCACGAGCACATCATCGCATCCATTATTTTGTCCATGTCTCCCTTGTGCTTCCTGTACAGCCTGGAAAGAGTTTATATATTGCAGCAAGAAGTATTTAATTTTTTATTATCAAGAGGTATTATAATATAATTAAGGATTATAATAAGTTGGAGCAATTTAACTGTTGCCTTTTAATGTACTTTTTTGAAAACAATGTTTACTGATTGAAAAAAATAAAAGTTTCTTCTGAATTTTAAATGACAAAAGAGATATAAAATTCAAATTGAATATAAAATTTGAAACTATAATCAGTTACCTTAATTTTTCCACAAAAATTTTGTAATTTAATAATTAAATGTATTCCATTTGGAACATACTATATAATGGAAGAATATACTATAATTGAAAGAAAAGCTTCAGGAAGACAAACACCACAAAGTGAATTCTTTTTAAAAGTTTCATCCAAGAAGATGCATTCATGTCATGAGAGTTGAAATGAAATAAATTGATGAAGTTTTAAAAAAATATTTGCTTACAAAGAACACAATGCATAATATCTATTTACAATATCTGAGGTGTTTAGTACTAAATTATAATTTATTTAAATAAAAATGTACTCAATAGAAACTATTACTCAAGGAATTTGCTGATGCATAATTAAATAAAAAAAATCTGACTAAGAGAGAATGAACTTCTTGTTGAAGTTAAACTGTCATTTGACTTGTGTCTGTGTTAGCACACATCCCTAAGGATAAGTTAGATATAATAATCAAGTTCATAATTAATGAATTGAATATCCAAAAATTCCAATGAACTGAGGATATATAAGCATGATAGATACATGTTGATGAAAATCAGAAGATTTAACTTGGAACTATTCAATAATTTTATTTAAAAGTATCTGTGATTAAATAACTACTTGGTGTTATTATTTAATAATTAAGCTTTATTACAGTGGTGAAACATAAAATGCAAGCCCAGATAAAAGAGTATCAAGCCCATCCATGTCATGTTCCTAAGATTACGATATATTACTTATGAATATTTACCAACTTTATCAGGTCCTTCTTCTCTTCACTGGAGTTTTTATAACTGGCTGAGAACTTCTCGATGTCCTCCACAGATATTTTAGGAAAGCATTTTCTCCAATATTCGTACCAATCTCTGTCCTGATCATGTGCAGATTCATCTTCGTCCACAGAGCCTGATCAATAAAGAAGAAATGAAAATAAATATAATACAGGTCAATTATAGTGAACCTTTTTGCACTCGTGCAGTTATTAATTTTACTGATATTCAAATATCAGTTGACTCGTGATATTACATGTTACTTGATTAACGAACATTTTTAGGATTATTCATTCATGATTCATGATTAATATATGAATTCAACATAATCTTAAACTTAACCTGTTTCATCGTAAACTGCCCTCAAATTACTGTCAGATAAAATGCTGTATATTTTTCCCAGAAGCTGAAACTTTTTTGTGGCACATTCTCTATCTTTTTCTTCGCATTTATCGGGATGAACGGTTAATGATATCTTGTAGTATGCCTTCTTAACTAAATTTACGAATGAATACTGCAATTGCAACAACTAGATTCCACTCGATAAATGAAGAAAGGTAACAAACTTTCCGACGATGACGATGTATTAGCAACGTTAAGGACGTCGTACAAATCCGACTTCTCAAAGAGCGAATTAATTTCATCTAATATTCCAGGCATCTCTAGAAATATTTCTTTCGATTCAGATTCATGGAAATAATGTGCCAAAAAGCAAAACAATTCTTCGCGGCTTTTGATACAAGAAGTGAAAAATAATTAATCGGTTAAAAGTTACTTTTGTGAATTGAAATATTTTACTGTCATTATTTTAAGTATTTAAAATATTTAAAAGTAAATTATTTGTGTAAAAGTTAGGTTTGTTTTCATATTGCATTTAAATATGGTGAATCGAAATTTCGTTCTTTAATAAAATTTGTAATTTTTGTTATTAGGTGAATTCCATGAAAAATGTTAGCTAGGGTCCTAAAAATTATTTTAGCTGTTTGTGCAATTTTTCGATCTCATTTTAATTTTTAATATTCGGAGTATAAAATACAGTAAATTTAGATTTTAATTATCATGTTTGTTCGCTTTTATTGAAGACATTTCAGTAGTGCATTTGTTGTGCACAAATTTCAATCTGAATTTATAAATGCTTTTATTGAACAATCTAGTAAATACTGTCATATAAGTTATATACAAATAAGTTATTATTTGTTTATTTTGTATATGTGTTGTTGAATGAAATACTAGCAAGCATCTTCAAATTAATTTTTTTAAGTGATAACGTTATATTAGGACCCAAATATAGTGTTGAATCTGTCCACAGACATATTAAATTCTGTAATGACATACCAAAACTTCCATGTACGACGATGCAAATTACGTAACTGCAAGGGCGCCGAGAGCCAACAAGGGCCCCAGGACAGGACATAATTGCGGGCCCTTTGTCAAAATACAGTCAATTCCGGGTATAGTTGAGTCGGTTACAGTCAAGTTTCGGAAACAGTCAAGCTGATCTCTTGCACCGTGTAAACCATACGTAGCTTACTATTTTCGATTATAGTAAATATTCAGTTATAGTCAAGTCAACAGCCTACAGTTTTGGACGTGACTATATCTGGAATTGACCGTATTTAGAAATTTTGTCGCTATAATATAACCTGTAAATCGAGGTAAATGTTACAATCAAGGTTCAACATTCGTGCATACATGGTGCTAAATTAAAATATAGAAATGACTTTTGCAAAGGTAAACGCTGTTCGTAATCTAATTTGAATTTATTTGTTTTACAGTTAATCAAAATGAAAGTAGTAATTTTTGGTGGTCAAACACGCAGCGAGGCGCTTTAAATTAGCCAACTCTAATCATCGGTAAGTCTATTTTTTGTGAGTTTTTCATTTCATCATAATTGTGTCCTTACCTGGAACGACCGTTACACCATACAGCCTTAGTCAAAGATAACCAGCCACATGCTACGTGTACAGATTTGAGTGCACTAATCAAACTGGTTTTTCGATGGAGATTAAGTTACACAAGTTCTTAAAAACGATGTAATTATGTGGAACCGACTTTTACGACATGCAAGAGAGAAGGCCACAACAAAACTTTGCGGGCTTTTCTACGTGCAGACAGTTCAATTATACTGTTGTAATCAATCGTTTTTGCAAGTCGACCTTCCACTGCCATCATTCCAAGGCTGGTCAGGCGTTCTTGACACATTGTCGATCTCAGAACATTTTTAACTCGGGCCAATGTGATGAAACATGGTTCTGCTTGAGCAACGGTAACCGGAAGCTTGCAGAAGATACGTATCATAATGACAACGTTTGGAAACAGTGTATCGATTTTCAAAGCGCGTAGACGGTTCAGCAAGTCGAATGGCGACAGACTCATTCAACAGCATATCGACTGACTTTCTAAGAGGCCGACTGTATCCATGAAATTCACACCAATTTCCCTTCTAGAGTAAGTGATGCATCAACTTCTACGGGCACAGCCCTGTCGTCTAGAAACGCAACAATAAACGCTTCGCTCAACACGCGCCGACTTTTCGACTGCATCAGTTATTATGAGAAAATTTCATGAACGGTTAGGTTTGTAACCTAACATGTGGTACAGAAATGACGTCCAATGCCATTATATAAATTGCAAGAAGGCGTTATAAAATGGTTGACTCGAAGTGGGCGTTTTTCCTAGTTACGACGCCATTATTAAATGACACAATAACATAGCTGTTGTTATTTATTATAGCAATGGATTTGCTCTTTCAATATCGTGATACTTTGACAAATAAAATATATAAGATTTTTACATCCTTTAGACCAAAAATCAACTTTAGCAGTAATCTAGTGTGTATAACTCCACAGAAATAGAAGTGATGGTAAATCAAACCTTTCCTGCTACGGAACAAAACAAATTAAATCTGTAATGGTCCGTTTCGCCAAAAAATGGTGTGGGCGTCCTACACCATCTTACCCTAGCGTCTCACATCAGAATAAAGAGTTTATGCAGGACGAACAGGACTGTTCGTTCGGCAGTATATAAAAGTATTTTACAATATGTAAAACTATGGGGCTATTAGGACATTATATTCTGTCGCCTACGGTAAACGAAGAGAAGTGCAAACATTGACATGATCGGATCGACCGGGCCCCCTTACAGATGCGGGCCCCCCACTCGGCGTCACTGCGTAACTGACGTTTTATATTGTAACATTGTCTTCCCAAAATAAAAAAAATAATCTAGTTGATTTTCTAATGCAAAGAGACTATCAAGCAGTTCATGGAAACAATACGCCACACTTTAGTAGAAAAAAATTCAGTTGCAACAAATAATTAAACGTTTGAAAACAAATATGAGATCTGTACGACAAGCATGTATGCTTAAGGATATGGATGGCTTCAAAGTGCCACATCTAGATGAAATAAATGCAGCAATTTCTAAATTTCAACAGTTCGAACTGCTCAAATCAATTACTGCTTATCTTCAAAACTATTTTGGTCGTGCGTCACTTTGTCCGTCCATCCGTCCTCCATCCATACATCCTTACCCAGAATGGTCGACCCATACCCCCCATAGTCCAACCATGGTCGACCCTTACCCCCAATATTAGGTTTGCTAGGGGTCTACAATGGGGTGGAAGTCGAACATGAAAAAAACAAAAATGAAAAAATATGATTTTTAGGGGTCGACCAAAAATTGAAATTTTCTATGGTTCTTCCGCGGGATGAAGTAGTTTGATAGGGGTCTATCACGGTGTGAAATATCTTTGTAAAAGTCGAACATGAAAAAAACAAAAATTTTGTAATGGTCCCCCCTATGAAAAAATATGATTTTTAGGGGTCGACCAAAAATTGAAATTTTCTATGGTTCTTCCGCGGGATGAATTAGTTTGATATGGGTCTATCGCGTTGTGAAATATCTTTGTAAAAGTCGAACATGAAAAAAAACAAAAAAAATTTGTAATGGTACTCCCTATGAAATATTATGATTTTTAAGGGTCGACCAAAAATTGAAATTTTCTATGGTTCTTCCGCGGGATGAATTAGTTTGATATGGGTCTATCATGGGATGAATTAGTTTGATAGGGTCTCTCACGGTGTGAAATAATTTTGTAAAAGTCGAACATGAAAAAAACAAAAATATTGTAATGGTGGTCCCCCCTATGAAAAAATATGATTTTTAGGTGTGACCAAAAAATTGAAATTTTCTATGGTTCTTCCGCGGGATGATTTATTAGTTTGTTAGTGGTCTATCACTGCGTGAAATATCTTTGTAAAAGTCGAACATGAAAAAAACAAAAAAATTTTGTAATGGTCCCCCCTATGAAAAAATATGATTTTTAGGGGTCGACCAAAAATTGAAATTTTCTATAGTTCTTCCGCGGGATGAATTAGTTCGATAGGGGTCTATCACGGTGTAAAATATCTTTGTAAAAGTGGAACATGAAAAAAACAAAAATTTTGTAATGGTCCCCCCTATGAAAAAATATGATTTTTAGGGGTCGACCAAAAATTGAAGTTATCTATGGTTCATCCGCGGGATGAATTAGTTTGATAGGGGTCTATCACGGTGTGAAATATCTTTGTAAAAGTCGAACATGAAAAAAACAAAAATTTTGTAATGGTCCCCCCTATGAAAAAATATGATTTTTAGTGGTCGACCAAAAATTGAAATTTTCTATGGTTCTTCCGCGGGATGAATTAGTTTGATAGGGGTCTATCACGGTGTGAAATATCTTTGTAAAAGTCGAACATGAAAAAAACAAAAATTTTGTAATGGTCCCCCCTATGAAAAAATATGATTTTTAGGGGTCGACCAAAAATTGAAATTTTCTATGGTTCTTCCGCGGGATGAATTAGTTTGATATGGTCTATCATGGGATGAATAGTTTGATAGGGGTCTATCACGGTGTGAAATAATTTTGTAAAAGTCGAACATGAAAAAAACAAAAATATTGTAATGGTCCCCCCTATGAAAAAATATGATTTTTAGGTGTGGACCAAAAATTGAAATTTTCTATGGTTCTTCCGCGGGATGATTTAGTTTGTTAGTGGTCTATCACTGCGTGAAATATCTTTGTAAAAGTCGAACATGAAAAAAACAAAAAAATTTTGTAATGGTCCCCCCTATGAAAAATATGATTTTTAGGGGTCGACAAAAAATTGAAATTTTCTATGGTTCTTCCCGGGATGAATTAGTTCGATAGGGGTCTATCACGGTGTAAAATATCTTTGTAAAAGTGGAACATGAAAAAAACAAAAATTTTGTAATGGTCCCCCCTATGAAAAAATATGATTTTTAGGGGTCGACCAAAATTGAAGTTATCTATGGTTCATCCGCGGGATGAATTAGTTTGATAGGGGTCTATCACGTGTGAAATATCTTTGTAAAAGTCGAACATGAAAAAAACAAAAATTTTGTAATGGTCCCCCCTATGAAAAAATATGATTTTTAGGGTTCGACCAAAAATGAAGTTTATCTATGGTTCATCCGCGGGATGAATTAGTTTGATAGGGGTCTATCACGGTGTGAAATATCTTTGTAAAAGTCGAACATGAAAAAAACAAAAATTTTGTAATGGTCCCCCCTATGAAAAATATGATTTTTAGTGGTCGACCAAAAATTGAAATTTTCTATGGTTCTTCCGCGGGATGAATTAGTTTGATAGGGGTCTATCACGGTGTGAAATATCTTTGTAAAAGTCGAACATGAAAAAAACAAAAATTTTGTAATGGTCCCCCCTATGAAAAAATATAATTTTTAGGGGTCGACCAAAAATTGAAGTTTTCTATGGTTCATCCGCGGGATGAATTAGTTTGATAGGGGTCTATCACGGTGTAAAATATCTTTGTAAAAGTCGAACATGAAAAAAACAAAAATTTTGTAATGGTCCCCCCTATGAAAAAATATGATTTTTAGGGGTCGACCAAAAATTGAAGTTTTCTATGGTTCATCCGCGGGATGAATTAGTTTGATAGGGGTCTATCACGGTGTGAAATATCTTTGTAAAAGTCGAACATGAAAAAAACAAAAAAATTTTGTAATGGTCCCCCCTATGAAAAAATATGATTTTTAAGGGTCGACCAAAAATTGAAATTTTCTATGGTTCTTCCGCGGGATGAATTAGTTTGATATGGGTCTATCATGGGATGAATTAGTTTGATAGGGGTCTATCACGGTGTGAAATAATTTTGTAAAAGTCGAACATGAAAAAAACAAAAATATTGTAATGGTCCCCCCTATGAAAAAATATGATTTTTAGGTGTGGACCAAAAATTGAAATTTTCTATGGTTCTTCCGCGGGATGATTTAGTTTGTTAGTGGTCTATCACTGCGTGAAATATCTTTGTAAAAGTCGAACATGAAAAAAACAAAAATTTTGTAATGGTCCCTCCTATGAAAAAATATGATTTTTAGGTGTCGACCAAAAATTGAAATTTTCTATTGTTTTTTCGCGAGATGAATTAGTTTGATATGGGTCTATCATAGGATGATTTAGTTTGTTAGTGGTCTATCACGGCGTGAAATATCTTTGTAAAAGTCGAACATGAAAAAAACAAAAATTTTGTAATGGTCCCCCCTATGAAAAAATATGATTTTTAGGGGTCGACAAAAAATTGAAATTTTCTATGGTTCTTCCGCGGGATGAATTAGTTTATTAGTGGTATATTACTGTGTGAAATAACTTTGTAAAAGTCTAATATGAAAAAAACAAAAATTTTGTAATGGTCCCCCCTATGAAAAAATATGATTTTTATGGGTCGACCAAAAATTGAAATTTTCTATTGTTCTTCCGCGGGATGAATTAGTTTGATAGGGGTCTATCACGGTGTGAAATATCTTTGTAAAAGTCGAACATGAAAAAAACAAAAATTTTGTAATGGTCCCCCCTATGAAAAAATATGATTTTTAGGGGTCGACAAAAAATTGAAATTTTCTATGGTTCTTCCGCGGGATGAATTAGTTTATTAGTGGTATATTACTGTGTGAAATAACTTTGTAAAAGTCTAATATGAAAAAAACAAAAATTTTGTAATGGTCCCCCCTATGAAAAAATATGATTTTTAGGGGTCGACAAAAAATTGAAATTTTCTATGGTTCTTCTGCGGGATGAATTAGTTTATTAGTGGTATATTACTGTGTGAAATATCTTTGTAAAAGTCGAACATGAAAAAAACAAAAATTTTGTAATGGTCCCCCCTATGAAAAAATATGATTTTTAGGGGTCGACAAAAAATTGAAATTTTCTATGGTTCTTCCGCGGATGAATTAGTTTGATAGGGGTCTATCACGGTGTGAAATATCTTTGTAAAAGTCGAACATGAAAAAAAACAAAAATTTTGTAATGGTCCCCCCTAAAAAGAATAATGGATTTTTAGGGGTCGACAAAAAATTGAAATTTTCTATGGTTCTTCTGCGGGATGAATTAGTTTATTAGTGGTATATTACTGTGTGAAATAACTTTGTAAAAGTCTAACATGAAAAAAACAAAAATTTTGTAATGGTCCCCCCTATGAAAAAATATGATTTTTAGGTGTCGACCAAAAATTGAAATTTTCTATAGTTCATCCGCGGGATGAATTAGTTTGATAGGGGTCTATCACGGTGTAAAATATCTTTGTAAAAGTCGAACATGAAAAAAATAAAAATTTTGTAATGGTCCCCCCTATGAAAAAATATGATTTTTAGGGGTCGACCAAAAATTGAAATTTTCTATGGTTTTTCCGCGGGATGAATTAGTTTGATATGGGTCTATCATAGGATGATTTAGTTTGTTAGTGGTCTATCACGGCGTGAAATATCTTTGTAAAAGTCGAACATGAAAAAAACAAAAATTTTGTAATGGTCCCCCCTATCAAAAAATATGATTTTTAGGGGTCGACCAAAAATTGAAGTTTTCTATGGTTCATCCGCGGGATGAATTAGTTTGATAGGGGTCTATCACTGTGTGAAATATCTTTGTGAAAGTCGAACATGAAAAAAATAAAAATTTTGTAATGGTCCCCCCTATGAAAAAATATGATTTTTAGAGGTCGACCAAAAATTGAAATTTTCTATGGTTCTTCCTGCGGGATGAATTAGTTTATTAGTGGTATATTACTGTGTGAAATATCTTTGTAAAAGTCGAACATGAAAAAAAACAAAAATTTTGTAATGGTCCCCCCTATGAAAAAATATGATTTTTAGGGGTCGACAAAAAATTGAAATTTTCTATGGTTCTTCCGCGGGATGAATTAGTTTGATAGGGGTCTATCACGGTGTGAAATATCTTTGTAAAAGTCGAACATGAAAAAAACAAAAATTTTGTAATGGTCCCCCCTATGAAAAAATATGATTTTTAGGGGTCGACAAAAAATTGAAATTTTCTATGGTTCTTCTGCGGGATGAATTAGTTTATTAGTGGTATATTACTGTGTGAAATAACTTTGTAAAAGTCTAACATGAAAAAAACAAAAATTTTGTAATGGTCCCCCCTATGAAAAAATATGATTTTTTGGTGTCGACCAAAAATTGAAATTTTCTATAGTTCATCCGCGGGATGAATTAATTTGATAAGGGTCTATCACGGTGTGAAATATCTTTGTAAAAGTCGAACATGAAAAAAACAAAAATTTTGTAATGGTCCCCCCTATGAAAAAATATGATTTTTAGGTGTGGACCAACAATTGAAATTTTCTATGGTTCTTCCGCGGGATGATTTAGTTTGATAGGGGTCTATCACGGTGTAAAATATCTTTGTAAAAGTCGAACATGAAAAAAATAAAAATTTTGTAATGGTCCCCCCTATGAAAAAATATGATTTTTAGGGGTCGACCAAAAATTGGAAATT
>JAJTWR010000404.1:570000-647500 GCA_021613335.1 Whitmania pigra | reverse complement strand
TTTAAAATTAAATCTATTCCCAACACATTCATGTCAAACATTATCTGGTCTGGTAATTACGTCGCGAAAGTCTAGCCGGACAAATATTCAACCTATTAGCAAACACAAACAACAACAGCATTAATAACAACAAAAACAACAACAACAATAATAATAATAATAATAATAATAATAATAATAATAATAATAATAATAATAATAATAATAATCTGCTATCATTTTTAAATTAGGAAAACAAAAGAAACTGTTAAACGTAAGAAACATCAAAGCAAATAAACTAATTACGTAGCACGCAACAAATACACTTTGAAAGATTTTTTAAATGACAGATACAGAACATGGAGATTGATAATAGTGGATAACAATGATGATAATGATAGTCATTTTAATAATGGTAATAATGAAATTACTGAAGATAATATTAATAATAATGGCCATAATTATATTAATAATTATATTGATTCTGGTAATTATGACAATCCTTTCATTGGTAATTGAATTGAAGATTACAGTTGAACTTAGTCGGCCTTAATAATGAATGGAGCTTAAAGGCTTATTTCAAGAAAAGAAAGACAGATTCATGAAAATGCATAAACAATGGAATAGGGGGGGGCTAGTGTCCAGGGATCCTGCAGTTTTCTGGGGACAACAGTCGTGTTTACAAAAACCGTATATAATACAAACAAGGGCTGAATAATATTCACGAAATGCGCCTCACTTCTATTGTATGGTTTTCTGTTGGTTTCGATTGACAATGGAGCTCTTTCTTAAACCTGCTGGCTTTGGTATGATAATTTCAAAATAATAATAATATTATAATAACAAAGGGCAGCTTAACAATGAATGAATTTGAATTAATATTGCTAAAATAATGCAAAAACTATTTTTAATTTTGTTTTCTTCGAAAAAAGCATCTTTGACATCAAATGCTTAATTGAGAAAGCCAAACAAAAATTTGATTTGGATGAAATTTTAAGGTGTTGTGTAATTATATATTTGTGATTATTAATTAAATTTTAGTCAAGATATTTTGAATTAATTACGAATAGGTGCTCAGTTAAATGAATTAATTAATTAAATTAAGCGTTGTTCTTTAGAAAATAGCAACACTCGAATGCAAAGTAACTCGGACAAATGCATAATTAAGCAAATAAATAAATTTAAAATTGATTGCAAATTTTGAAATTCAATTCCAATTTCTTACAGACATGGTCTATGAGAGAAATGCTCTCATGGAAACAGTTTATCCAGAGCTGAAAAACTTTTGCAAGGAATCATACAGGCTCGAATTTCAGGTCTGACAATATTGCATTTATTATTATTATTATTATTATTATATTATTATTATTATTGTTATTGTTATTGTTATTGTTATTGTTATTTTTATTTTTATTGTTATTGTTATTGTTATTATTATTATTATTATTATTATTATTATTATTATTATTATATTATTATTATTATTATTATTATTATTATTATCATCATCAACATCATCATCATCATCATCATCATCATCATTATTATTATTATTATTATTATATTATTATTATTATTATATTATTATTATTATTATATTATTATTATTAATTATTATTATTATTATCATTATTATTATTATTATTATTATTAATTATTATTATTATTATTATTATTAAATCAATATTAACTGAAAATATGCATAAATACATGCGGCAGCCTTTAATCTTTAACCAGCAGATCAAGCAATTTTGATTGAATAAAATTCAGTTTATGAAAAACACCTCGACTACGACAACGATAAGAGATTAAATAATTTCAAGTCGCAGTAGTTCTTGACCATGGGGTGTTGTTACTTTTTGGTTGCCTGCGCATGAGCAGGTCGGACGTCGATTCTCCATTTTTATGTCTTTTGTTTTCTAAATAAATTATTTTAAATTATTGAAACAAATAGATTTTGATAACAGAAATTTTTTTTAATTTTCTGACTTTGCTTTTGTGATATTAAATAAGAATTAATTAGTTAATTAAAGTGTGACATTGAAGTCTATATCTTATTATTATTATTATTATTATTATTATTTTTATTATTATCATCATCATCACCATCACCACCATCATCATCATCAACAACAACATCATCATCATCATCATCATCATCATCATCATCATCATCATCATCATCATCATCATCATCATCATCATCATCATCATCATCATCATCATCATCATCATCATCATCATCATTATTATTATTATTCCTTCCTGTTTACCTTAGAAAGTCAGGGTACATAATCAAAATGCGGAATATGAAGTTATCAAGTGGTTGATAAGATTATAGTGATAACTAGATCGTAATAAATATTTAATGAACTTTTCAAAAGGCTTGCAACTAACTAGGTTATAGGAACATTTTAAATAACATTGTTTGCCAAACTAATTATCGAGGCAATCTGAATTATCATAAAACTGTTTGTTCATACTCATTTCTTTATTCATAGTATATTAAATCAATTATTACTTAATTTTATCGCTTAAATATTTAATATTGTTTATCTTCATAACAACCAAGTCCAAAATTCTAATATAGATAACCAGAGATAAGGAAAAATAATAATACTTATGCTTATGGCACCAAAATCGCTAAAGTTTAGCGTGTATTTACAGGGGTACTTGTTACAAATTGCAAATTACCTGAAATTGATGAGAAAGCAATAACTATTCAATCAGCAATACATCGTACTGTGTCGCCAAATAAATGTCACGTATGTGGCGCTCTACATATGCAACTGTTTACTGTTCTCAGATGGTGGACCTACGTTGGGGCATAAGGGAGGAAGCCCACGACAACCATACCATCATCGACTTCTGTCTAAGGGAGATTGAAAATTGTAGAAATGTCTCCATTGGTCCGAGTTTCGTGGTGAGTTAAATTACATTTAAAAAAAAACCGAAGGTCAATAAAAAACATATTTTTAATAAATAACACTAACTATATATCACATAATAAGTAACATTTATTTTTGTGAAATTTTTTTTACTACGTATCTGTAATTTTAAATTTATTATGTATTTATTTAATGAAACGTTAAATTATTGTTTCTCTATCAAACATAATTTATTATTTTGTATTTGCTTGGTGTTACATTATTTCAGATTCTATTGGGCCAAAAATACGGCTACAGACCATTCCCTCCGACAATTCAAGCCAAGGAGTTTGAAGCAATCAGGGATGAACTGCTAGCCTTTTCCAATTCGTCCATCCATCCATCGTCATCATCGTCATCGATGCAGGTGCTGTCGTCATCGCCATCGTCATCAACGCTCGCGTCAATGTCATCATCATCTACTCTCGATGTGGCTCTATTGAACGAGTGGTTTAAGAAAGACACTAACACAGTCAACCATGAATACATTCTTCAACCTATCAGTACCATACTCCCAGATTATGGAAACGAGGTATTAAACTTCATTTATTAATAACAGCCAGGATAATTAATTAACATTATTAATCAACATAAATGTAAATGTAGTTCATTTATATAGCACCACAAAAGCGCAACTTGTGACCATTTACATAGCATATTATTTAACATAAGCAACATTATTAATCGATAACTGTAAAACGATGATCATTAAAGGAAGATTTAGAAGTAAAGAAGAGATCAGAGGAACAGTGGGAAAGCTATCGTCTGAAACTGCAGGAGGTACTAAGGAAGGGAGTGACGTTATGTGTCGAGCACAAGAAACTTGCTCCATCATGTGCTGACAAATATTTCGTCTCTGGTTAGGGGCCGAAATCTTCTATCAATTTAATTAGAATAAATAAAATTTTACATTTTTCGTTTATTGGGCTTTAATGTTATTTAATTTCAAGTAAAGCTAAACGATATGTCCAAAAATGTTGCTCAAAGATTGAGTTAAAAGCAGTTATAACTTTTTTTATGAAATATTAAAATTGTTAATAACCATATACTCGTGTAAATAAAAATTTTAATCTAAGCGGAACAAAATAAGATAAAATATTAAACATTAAATTGTCCAAAATCTCATTGAATCTTGACAATCTTGCAGTCACCGAGTACGAAATCGAACGAGGCCTATTTGAAGCCATCAACCCCTCTGACAACTGCCTGTGTTTCATGAGAACAATCGAAAACCTGGCAAGCAATTCCCACTGCCCCAGGGCTCGACCCTATCTCGACTACGTGAGTCCCGCTTCAGGCAACATCGACAAAAGCGCCCAAGTTCTACTGAATGACCTTCAGAATACTAAAATTCTAAATTCTTTGCCAGACGAAAGAAACTTGGAGTACTTCAAGGTTGAATTAACTTCACTTGAAGTACTTATTATATTATATATTTATTATATTTAAATGGCCATGAACATTGGAGATAATAATAAGACTGTTTATGCAATTATTTGCCTTTCACAATGACTTAATAAGCTAAATCGTTGTAATTTCAGGT
This sequence comes from Whitmania pigra, assembly GCA_021613335.1. Taxonomy (NCBI): domain Eukaryota; kingdom Metazoa; phylum Annelida; class Clitellata; order Hirudinida; family Haemopidae; genus Whitmania; species Whitmania pigra. The sequence continues at coordinate 643,051 of JAJTWR010000404.1, read as the reverse complement.
AGAATGGACTGACTTAGAAAACCAGGATCCGGTCGACAACGCAGCCTACTTGAGGACATTTTGCAACGTGTTCAGAGAGAAAATGCAGTGGCTGATCAACAAATCAGCTCAGAACATTGCCAAGATTAACTCCATTCCGAGGATGGTGGAGATACTTCAACAATTCCACATGTGCAGAACCAGAAGCGAAAGTCTGAGAGGGCGAGAGGGAACCCTAAAATGCATACGAGAGTTCATTACAGCTTCCTTCCAAAATTCCACAAAGATGCCCGTCACGACGCCAGTGTCCAACAGGCCCCTCGTCATCTACGGTGAATCCGGTTGTGGAAAGACCTCTGTCAGCGCTAAGGTTGGCAGAAACTGACATTAAGGATTGGATACAATAATTATTTATAATTGCTGCGTTTAATTGTTCATAATAAAAGTCGGTTAAACGCTGCGTCACGAAACCACAATTACGTGAAATTTTAATGGGAAATAAATAGTATTGTTAATTCTTGCAATAATGTAAATTCATTGAATATTCACCGAATTAGGTTGCTTTTGAAGTCAGAAATTGGTTCAGTCAGTGTCAAGAACCAATGCCCATAGTGGTCTTCAGATTCTTGGGTACTTTTTAACACGATTTTTGAGAAATTTCAACATAGTTAATAAATATTGGTTTAAAATTCAACAAACAACTTTATTTCTGCTGCTGTTGTCCAGGTACCACTTGCTACAGCTGCAGCATTCGATTGGTGCTCGGAAGTATGTGCTGGCAGATAGCTATGGCGTACGATCTCGATACCAAAGACATTCCTACCGATTACACTGGTCTAGTCTTTTACTTTCACGAGGTTTTGAAGGTACAACACTACTTACTTACTTAAAGATACTTTACAAAACATACGTTCCAAATTCACAAACTTAGACTTATTTATTACAGAAATCAAGTCGAGAAAAGCCTTTGGTTCTCATCTTAGACGGCTTAGATCAACTTGGTCCAGCTCACAGAGCTCATAGCCTGGCTTGGCTGCCCTGTCATCTGCCAGAACACGTTAAACTCGTAGTCTCGACTGTGCCAAACAAATTTGGCATCCTGTCCACTTTAAAGAGCCAGTCGACTGATATTGACAAGCAGAACTTCATAGAGCTTCACCCACTAAGTCCACAGTTGAGTTTCAATCTGATCAAGGAATGGTTGCGATCATCCCAGATGGATCTGACAGCCGAGCAATTCGCCATAGTTCAAAAAGCACTTTCTAAATGCAGCCTGCCTCTTTACACAAGACTCGTCTTCGAGGAAGTAAAAAGATGGCGATCGTATTATTCTGAAGATCAGACATTTCTGGAGCCTTCTATTGAGAAAATCATTTGCTCTCTACTGGATAGGGTCGAACTCTCGCACGGACAATTATTTGTCTCTTACACTTTATCCTACCTTACCGCCTCTAAGGAAGGTCTGAGTGACGTTGAATTGGAAGACATTCTTTCTCTCGATGACCACGTATTGAACGATGTCTTCCAGCACTGGTTACCTCCGCTAAGGCGCATTCCTCCACTACTCGTGCCTAGACTTCACTCAGAACTGTCGAGTTATATCATCCAGCGAGAGACAAACGGTTCCATGGTTTACTATTGGTATCACGCGCAATTCATCGACGTGGCCAGGAAGAGATATCTCTCATCTGAGCCACACCGAAACTACATTCATCAAATTCTCGCCCACTATTTTCTCGGTACATGGGGAGGTGGCAAATTGAAGGCATACGTCTGCAGCGACAAACAACTACCTTGGATGAAAGGCAAAAACCGAGACGGTGCCGAGGACAGAAAAGTACCCCTGCAACCGCTGGTGTACGGTCAGTCGGATAAGTTACTAATTGGAAGCGATTTATCGCTTGTTGAAAAACCAAACTATAATTTGAGAAAACTGTGCGAACTTCCATTCCATCTCTTGGAGAGCAAGATGTACGTGGATCTGAAAGATCAGGTCCTGTTCAACTATGAATGGCTGTACACAAAGATCAGTGCTCTTTCGCTGCATGATGTTTTATCGGACTTCACCCTGACCTTTCAGTCCTTGAAGGATACTGTGGATTTAGCCCTGCTCAGCAGTGCCCTGCGGATGAGTGGATCTCAAGTCAATAGAAATCCGAGCTCTTTAGCGTTCGATCTGATGGGCAGGCTGCTGCATTGCTATAGCGACCACGAAAAACATAGCAGCATCAGGCGCCTCCTTCAGCAATGTGACCAGCTTTCTCTCAAACATTCTTCGCTCGTTCCTCTTCAGCAGTGTTTCGAATCCCCGAGTTCAATGGTCCTTTTTGTGCTCGAGGGACACAATCAAGTCGTGAGTGACTTGATCATACACGAGGACACAAACGAACTCATCTCCGTGTCTAAGGATGGATATCTGGCCTTTTGGGATCTCGTCAGTGGCGAAAGAAGCCGTACCATCGACGTTTCGGCCCTGAACCCGGGCAGATTAACGCGATTGTTTCAATCTAGCGACGAAAAGTACCTGGTCGTTGACTCGGATTCCAATGAAAGTCCAGCGGCAGTGTTCGACACAAAAACAGGACAACTGCTGCACAGGTGCGGTGCCCGAGAGCCGACCCAGAGAAGAGCATTCATTGCCGGGAGTCTCTTCTGTCGACAAAAGAGCATCTTCGATCTGATCAGCGGAGAGGAGATAAGACGTGTTCATGACTTTGTCGAGTCAAAAAGTTACGTCACTTGCACCATTACTCCAGACAGCAAGTGCATTCTATTTGACCTTTTAACAGACATAAAAATGTTCGACCTGGCTACAGGCGAAGTCATATATATTTTTGAGAAGGACAGCTTCAACGATGTTACCGTTTTTCGCTGCACAAATGACAGTGCTATGTGCTACTGCGGGTACGCCGTCAGTTGCCTTGTGGTTGCTTATAATATCAATAAAACCAGTCCTGATTTTGGCGCTAAAGTCATGACAATTAACTGTCTGGATATGAAATTCGTGCCTCGAAATATTCCCAAAGAGTACGGCTACATTCAGGAAATTTCCGACATCAAGCTGTGTCTCAACAATCAAAACAAAGTGCTTATCGACGTATGTAAATCCAGATTGGTCACCTACGATTCTGAAACCGGCGACAAAGTGGCGATGGGGAAGATTTCAAGTACAGGAGACCTCCAGGCTACGTTCACAAAGTCTTCATTCAATTACGATGGAAAACTCGTCCTCGCAAGCAGTGAAAACAATCTCCACATTTGGAACTCCATCAGCGGAGAGCATTTGCAGATGATAATCATCCACTCGACTGTAGACTTTCCATTTCCATGGGCCGTCTCCAAAAGCAGGAACGTTGTCGCAACTGGGTCCACAATAAACACGGCTGTTAGAGTTTGGGATTTGGACAAAACTGAAGAGAAAGAATTCTCCACACTCAAGGTTTACAAAAACCCGATCGATTGCATAGCGTGTGCACCCGAATCCAGATTCGTCTACGTTAAATCATACTTCGGACTAGGTTCCAGCTCCAAAGGCTATAAGTATTTCGACCGTTTCGCCATCGACGTCTGGAATGTTTCAACTGGAAATTGGCAAACCTTCCTCCCATTCAACCGCTACGGCAGACTTCTGGAGATGAAATGTTCGCCAAGAGGCAACTATCTGGCCTTGCTACTGAGCTCGCTCAGCCAGTGGTACGTCGTGGTGGCAGACGTTCAAGAAGACAAAGTTTTGTGCGCAGCTGGCCATGATGTGGACTGGCAATGCAAGCAGTTTGAACTGAGTCCAGATTGGACTTACATGGTTTCCTGCGCTACTCTCGACCAAGACACTGAAGTGATCTTGTGGAATGTCAAGAAAAACAAAAAAATCGTCAGTTTCCGCGAGGCAAAAAGTCCCTTGTTTACATTGGACGGTCAGTATCTGCTTTATATAGATGCCGGCGCCAACATAATAATCTACAGTTTAAAGAATTTCGCTCCTGCCAAGTGTCAACTGCAAATCTATCCTGATCGTATTTCCAGCATTCCGATCAAGCACCATTCAATACTCGTCACTTGCTTCAAGGAAACGCATTCCGAAGTTTCAGTCTGGGACTTCCATGGTGCCGGCAGAACTAAATCGCTCATGATCGGTGTCAGTCGCAACGGATTTTCTGACATTTCGAAAAACGGGATGCTTGCCATCGACGATCTCTTACAGGTTTATGCCCTGAATACCGGAACCGTCGCGATCAGCTTTAAGAACCATCCCACCAATTCAAATGAAGAAAATAAGTACAAAAAACTGGTAAAATTAACTTATGATGGACTCTACTGCATTTGGAGCGATGAATGTAGTTGTTCTGTCAAAATTGGTAGCATTGCTGACGGCACTCTGATCGCGCAAGCCAATGTCCACGAAAAGCTAGTCTCTTTAGTGACGATGGACTACGGATACGTGATGTTTTGCGGACGAGAAGACGGTCACATAATCACAATGAAACTAATAGTGCCCAGCAGTGAGAGCAACAAAATGAGTAAACCTAATCCGGTCTATTTGGCAAAAAGCGAAACTGACAGAAGAAATTACATTCTCGATCAAGACCCGTGCCCCAGAAATATCATCAGTCAATTCGATACGAGTTTCCAAGAAATCTCTACCTATCAAAAAGATTCAGAAATGCCTTCGAAGCGCCACAACATTGCCAGACAGTTATCGGAGCATGCCGAGCTGCCGCGATTGTTTACATTTTTGAAGCCACCTACTTCTAAGACTTCGGCGTCCAATTCCACTCTTCAGGTACCAAATAGTCCGTCGGTTTTATTATTTGCACAGCAGAATGAATTTCTAAGCACTCATTCTCTAACCGAGCATCGCAAAGGCAAACGATTTCTCGAAAGCGTCAGTACGATCGGACCCCACAATCCGAACAGCTTACCGAGGAGACAGAACTGTGTCAAAGCCGACATACGGTTAGTCTGTTCTAGTAATGCCAGTTTAGCTTCAGACACATCCGACAGCGAGTCGGCCTCTCCGGTATTGGACAAGATTGAATTGACCAACCGAAGGTCTAAAAGTGCTCAGGAATTGTTCAAGTTGAACAAAAATCTTAGCAAATCTAGTCTCGACAGTTTGATCACGGACAACAATGCAGAGAACAAAAGCAGAAACAAGGAAGAGAAGAGCAAAAACGTCATTGGAAGGCACAGTCTCAAGCTCAAAGATGAAAAGGAGAAGAAAACAAGAAGAAAGTTGTTTGGAATTTGGAAATTCAGTAGATCAAACAAATGATTGCCAAGATCTCTGTGTTTTTTTACTCTTATGTAAATTTGTATATTTGACTAGTAATTTTTTAAAAACTTTCTACACTGGCTGTCCAGGAACACTTGATCGCAAATGGAAATTAATCATCAGTTAAAAAAACACTATTGGTATTAATTAAAATAACAAATCTTTCATGCTGCCATAATGATATCGTCTTGCGATCTCTCTTGCTTCTTTCGTTCTCAGCCTCGAGCCGCCCTGAACTCGTTCAGGCTGGGCATCGTCGTCGCCAGTAAAAATGTTCTTCATGGAACCTTGGTTTCTCACTGCATTGCTCTCTGCCTCAGGTTTTATGGCTCGAGGGGCAACGTTCCTGCCAGTGGGTGGAAGTTCTCCGACCATTGCCTTTGCCATGTTGATTCCTTTGTGTTTTCTCATGAGATCTTCATCTAGCATTGAAATCTTGTGGATCTCTTTCTTGTGGGGTTTATCTGGATAACCACTGAGGCATTGTCCCATCGAACCGTCTTTGTTTTTCTTGAACGTTTCCATCCCCTCCGGTTTCACTGCTCTCGGACATCTGAACGATTCCTGAAACGAGAAGCAGTGATTCGTTAACTAGTAATAATACTGGATTATTAATTATTTTGTATGCTTTATGATGGAAGGTATTCTCATTCCTTTTTATGCAAATGGTAAATAATATTTTTTAGTTTTTATTTCATGTATTCTAAGAATTTTATCAATTTTGGTGCCTTTTCTAGAATGTTTAGCAATTTACAGTTTTTAACTTGTGTTTTGAATTTTCCATTCAGATTAAAATTTAGTAATTGTAATTTATGGCCATAATTTAAGATTTTTATTTGCATTTTATTTTAGGAAAGGTGTTTTTAATAAATGTTATATTTTTCTAGAATCATTTAAGAACTGCCATTTCTTCTTATGAAAAATGTTAAGCCTTATTTTGTTCATGCCTCTGCATCACATTCCTCAGAGTCTGACAAATAGGGAAATTTGTCCAATGATTTAGAAGCAATTTTTGTAATTTCCCATTGTTAAAGGTGTAATTATCTTTTTTTATTGAACCTTAATGCTAAAGGCTATTTTTGAGTACATTTTTATCATTGACATTGTACAGAATTGGTAATTTAGATAGATGTAGAACTAATCTTATGACACAAATTTTATGATTGATGCCTAATAAAATATTTTACTGACATGGTCTTTGCTTTTATTATAAGGTAGCTAAACTATTTTGACACAACGTGCAGAATTTAATTTATTTATGAAATTCCACAAAGTTAAATGTCAATGGAAAGAGATCTTGCAAACCTTATAATTTTCATTTGACCTCTGATCGAGGACGTATTGCATCGTGGAGTTGGTCGACTGCACTTGAAACGACTTCTTCCTTGCCATTATTCCTCTGAGTGGCTCTCCAATGCCTGGCACCTGATGAAGAATCTTCAACATTTCCATGCCTTGTGACTTCTCGACGGTCTCTCTGACTGTCTTGGAGGAATACCGCTTGGATGCCTGATAGCCATTTTGCTGGGGAACAAACTCCTCGTGGTGAAACCACAGCTCGGACTCTGCCCTCGGATGCAGGCCGGTTCTCGTTTCCGGTCTCCAGTTCGACTCTGCCAACGAGGTCTCTTCATCGTCTTCTTCCTCTTCTTCATTATTTTCTCCAAAGATTTGGTGGCAACCCAGCTTGTTCCTGTCTCTGTAATAGAATGCTTCGTCCGTCGTGAGTCGAGTCTTTGCCATCATCGCGTCTGTGTCCTCTAATTGATCAGCCTCTGGTGGCACATTCTCTGGGTGAATGAACCACAAGGGAGTTTCGTGGTTGCCTCTGATTTTGTTGCTGTTTTGGGTAACCTGATCCCTCATCACTCCACTCCTTATGAAGACCTGGTGAATGTTGTTTGGGGTTATTCTGCTGAACGAATTCTCATGTTGTTCTTTTATTTTTCTACCGTCTGCCGAGGGCAACCTAGATCTGATCGGATCTCTGTAGTTTCTGTTTTCCTCGTGCTTGTACCATGCCCCTTCTGTGCCGCCGCCTGAAATTTTCTTTTTGTTATTTTGAACTTCATCTTCTTCCTGCTGATCGCCATAAATATCCATCGCTGACCCAGCCAAAGTGGAATAATTTGCAGAACTGAGCCAGTCCCCTGTCGACCTGTTTTTCAAAGCAAATCGTGATGCAGGCCTGGATTGGTGGTGATATCTTGGAGTGTTCGACATTACGACAATTTGGTATCTCTTCGGTTTTTTTTATCAGTACAATATACCAACTCAAACAATAATGCATAAATCAATGTTCTGGATTGGTATGTTGAAACAGGTACTGGTAACTAGGCAACGAGGTTATGTTTAAATGTGGAGTGTCTGTTGATACAAAATAACCTCAAGCTTGGAGTAAATTTAATTTAATAATGAATGGGTTATAAAACTGTTCCACGGGCTATTTCTCATGACATTTGAACACTCACATTTCTAAGAGCGTTACATTTGCGTTTTATCCAAAAATAAAAAAAATACGAGAATAACTTTTACTAAATGAATAAAATTATTTGTTAAGGAAAGCTCTGCATGTTTATGGTTCTACTTATTTTTAGTTATGTTGGAATACTGATTAAATCGCTGACCAAAACAGTATTTCAAGTATAATATAAGAATTAAAATTTTGATAATTAAATTTGAAATTAAAAAAATTACAACAACGTATAATTAATTTCAATTTAGCGTGCCGAAATTTTAAACTTTTTTAATTTTTCAAATTATATTTAAATAAAAAACATTTTTATTACAAAATATTATTTAATTTATTTAAATACATATGTTAATACTTTTTTGTAATTTGTGAAAGCTTAACATTGTTGACTACAGCGGAAGAAAGACTGTTCGTCATTCACAGCACGTGGGGAAGCCGAGTTGGTTGTTGGGTGGTTAATGCGGTTTATGTTTTCTTCTGAGCTTTTATAGGATCGTTTAATTTGCAGCCTTTTTGCTTTATGTATTATTGTTGCTAGAATTTATCATTTAAATTTGATCGATGTTAGGTGGTAAGCGAGTTTGGCTTTTGTCGAATTTGCAAGCCATCATTTGCAGTCTTGTAGACGCTTAATGTGACTTAATTGGCTCATTGAGGTTTGTTCTGAACTGCAACATCGTATATCGATGCTGTTCCCTTTCCTAACGGATTGGTGCGGACGCGGGCTCGCATATTCCATGAACATTTCGTTGGTACAGGCGGAGTGTAAAACCATGCGGGTGACATATTTGAAATATTTATCATTTTACCGAACTTAGAAAGTTCGTAAGTTTGGCTTCGGTCGAGCTTACTGGCTATCGTTTGCAGTCCTATAGACGCTTAATGTGACTTAACTGGCTCGTTGAGGTCTGTTCTGAACTGCAACATCGTATATTGATGCTGTTCCCTTTCCTTACGGATTGGTGCGGACGCGGGCTCGCATATTCCATGAACATTCTGGTGGTACAAGCAGAGTGTAAAACCATGCGATCTATAACTTCTTTTGGCTTATTCTTTTACTGGCCGATGTTAGGTGGTGAGTAAGTTCGGCTTTGGTCGAGCTTTCAAGCCGTCATTTGCAGTCCTATAGACGCTTAATGTGACTTAATTGGCTCATTGAGGTTTGTTCTGAACTGCAACATCGTATATCGATGCTGTTCCCTTTCCTAACGGATTGGTGCGGACGCGGGCTCGCATATTCCATGAACATTTCGTTGGTAAAAGCGGAGTGTAAAACCATGCGGGTGACATTTTGTTTGAATTTCTTGAAATCAAAATCCCACACGTTGAATCCCTTCACTGAATGCAATTGATAACGTAAAAGGGATGATCATGTGAACAGTATGTAAGACTTGGTGCAAATGTCACCAAACAGAACAAAACAAGTGACTAGCTAATCGATGACATTCAGCAGTTTTTTAAGGGTTAGCGAGGGTTGTGGTGTTTTCAACCACGACTGAAAAATCTTCATCCAGATCAAGTCACTGTCCATAGAAGTTAGACTTCTTTCTGGAGTGCCGAGACATCCGAGATCCCATTTACCTTTATGAGTTCAATGAATATGTTGGTTATTTATAAAATAATCTTTCAAATGAAAATCATACAAGATTTATCATAATCCTCGTCTTTTTCAGCCACGGCTGGTTCATAGATGGTGCTGTTCATCGTCCTCTTGCCAAATCCGTGTGCCATTCTTTCTGACGATCCTATTAATTCAAGGCTTTGTATTTCAATATTTATAATCATTTGGTATTTATGAAAATAATCACATTAAATACAACGATCGATATGCAACCTTATGACTAAAAATGTGTTAATGGGAATTTTAAAATGATATTTCTGACTGCAAAGGCTGTGATGTCATAATAATCCTGTCCATTGAATGTGCTTTTTGCATCCTTTTTAAAAGAACGGCGTACATCCAAAGCAATCTTTTAACTCTATGACCATTGAATTACTATAAACTCTTCCTTCCTGAACTGTTTATCATTTCACTACTTTTTGGAAAATTTCTTTCACATTTCCTACATCAATCTTGCTTTCTTTACGTCATTATCACTGGAAATGTTTAGATTGCGCACAATTTAAAACTTATTTTTGTATTACATTTTTTGTCGCCTTCCCCTGCTACAGTGATGCATTTCTAAAGAAACATTATCAATAAAGATGACTTTGGAAGGGTCGAACTTTCGACAAAATTATTTGACCTGGCGTTAGGAATAATAACATGCAATCGTTCTGACCTCACTTCTTCAGTGCGTAGACACAGTACCAGGAGAAACAAGATTTTTTGTTTATAGTAAGTTTTAAGAGATTATTATTATTTAAAAAAAACCATTAGTTTTATGTCGGCAGAAATGATTAACAACATGATTAATCGATTAAAATTTCTTTAAACTTTACGATAATAATCATAATACTCTCTTTAAATTTTGAAAACTAATCTGTAATTTATTATTTATCCATAGTATTGCTCTCGGTACTGGCTTTTGGGCAAGGACATCATTCCAACATTTTCCAGGGGAAAGCAAACCCTCGCACAGCTCCTGGAAAAGACCTTATTTTGCGTCTAGTCTCCTGTCTCCTTCTACCCTTCCTAAATGACGTCCCTGCTTTTGGTCCTCAAGCAACAGTGAATCAGAATGTGGTATAGAGAGACACATGTTGTATTCCGGCCGGAAACTGACATCAGCAGCTTTAGGTGGCTTACATGCTGGCGAAAGACGCTACTGGAAACCTTGCCAATGTCTTTGAAGAGTTATATTACAATGCTCATAATTAAATTAATTATCTGAAGTTTTGTAAGTGTTTTTATAACGAATAAACCTCAGTGCTAGAGCCTGATTTTACACAGAAATTTTACTGTGAAATCATTGGGAGCCGCAACTAACCAGCCACTATCGGGTTACTGTGGCATAAATTTGCAAAACAATTACTTATAACTTCTCAGTGGATTTAATCTTTTTATTTACCTTTTATCAAGATGCCAAAGAGTCGTTTTTCGTCGTATGATTCTTGAAGAGAGTGCTCCTCGCATTGTGTGAGCTTCCATGAAATGATGGAAGTTAGAAGCAGCTGTAGAATCCAAAATGAACTCGTTGATGATAAATTTAATAAAAACGTTGTAAATTTAAATTAAAGCCTTTAAATATGTAGTCCTGCGTAAAAATTGAGTCTGCTATTATAGGGATTAATTAATTATCAAGGGTTAAACATTTTATCAGACGTAGTAGAAATCTTAATGCAACGATTTTTTGGTAACAGAATTCGATAAATGGACAATCAACTTGCTATTGTCTTCGCAAAGTTCATCGCGCTGTTGTCTTGTGGCTCAAGTGAGGACGCCCGAATCGACGCTAGCTTTATAAGTCAATGAATATTGAAGCTGACGTATGAGAGAGTGAAGATTTTCTTGATTTGTTTGAACGGAACTTAATATTTCTGCTTCTAAATTTTAATATTCTCACTAATGCATTGCCCATGGATCTTGGATAGAATGACTAAAACCACATATATCCCACTTCACTGCACTATTTGCCCAAGATACTATTTTATTAAATCAACCACAAAATCTAATAAAACGCTATTTGTATATTTCTTAATTTCAAATGCACTAAAATTCTGGTTTAATGTATCTGATAAAGATAAATGATTTCTTATTCAAACAAAAACAAAACAAGGAAATTTGTCTTCACACCTTGGGAAATGCACTCTTCGCGAAAAATAGGACTTACAAAAGAAGTTATTCACATTTTAACGCTAAAACTTATTTCGTTGACTCCTGAAAATGGGGACGCTTAGCATTTTGATGAGATCCAGTCATATCACGCAGTGTTACGGAATACAACTAAAGCCAGCTAGACGACGAATCAGCACCAGCTAAACCATTTTACAAAAGTAATTTTTTGACTCAAAGCTATAGAATTCTTAATAAAATAGAACAATCGAAGTAGAATCCAAGTAATGTAATGTACATAGAAGAGTAGCACTTATTCATTGCATTAGCACTCGCATATTTTATTAATCGCATTAAATTAAAAATCTACGATATAAATCATATTTTTTAAACAGATTCTTAATGACTTTGCGGAGAAATCTATTTGAACAATTTAAACTTTATATTTGGTGAATTCATTTTTAGTGATAGTTTCTTAAATTCGAGTTGAAAGATATTCTTTTTTTAATTTAAAAAATAATTTACAAATATTTCTGTTAAACTATTTATTAATTAAAACAAAAATTTTAAATTAAAATAATTATATTTATGACTTAGAAAAATTTACATCGAAAAAATAGATTCTCAGAAGCCATTTGCTTCCGTTCTTTCTTTTTCCGTTGAAGTCCTAAGACTATGGGGTACGTCGTGTCTTAAATCGAAAATATTTTGATTCTGTGGATATAATTGTAAACGAAGATTATTTTTGTCTCAAAACTCTAAACGGATTTAAAACGCAACACGTGATATAAAAACTTTGCCGTTAGACTTGCTCACGTTGAAAGCATGTTGTTGATCGTTTCAGCACCCTGAGGTCGCAGAAGAGACTTGCCGCCGCAGTCCTAAAGTGCGGTAAGAACAAGATCTGGTTGGACCCTAACGAGACCAGCGAGATTTCAAATGCCAACTCCAGTAAGTTTCGATAAAATGCTTTAATGGAGCCTCGAAAGCGATGTAACAATTACTTGCTGTAATCAACAGGGCAAAACATCAGAAAGCTGATCAAGAATGGTCTCATCATCAGAAAGCCAGTGGCTGTCCATTCCAGGGCTAGGGTCCGCAAGAACATGATCGCTCGTCGCAAGGGCAGGCACACCGGAACTGGTAAGAGGAAGGGTACTGCCAACGCTCGTATGCCAGAGAAGGTCATCTGGATCAGAAGGATGAGAGTTCTCAGGAGACTCCTCAAGAGATACAGGGATGACAAGAAGATTGACAAGCACCTGTAAGTTACCTAGAGTTATGTATTCTTGAATTTTGTAAAACATTTGACGTTGGAGCCATTCCACGATTGGTGCAAACCATCAGTGTAGTGGTTTCAGCTGTGGCTGCATGGATGCCTAATGCATCTTAACTGATGCTTTGAGGATGCATTCCTTGCCACAATGTCAAAGAGAAGTTCTGTCCCCGACCCACATCTGGGTTGGTGTGGACGAGGTTTTGCATATTCCATGAACATTCCATTGGAAAATTTGGATTGACAAACCATGCAAAATACATTTTATTTATCTGTTAATGTAGCAAGAATAGTCATGAGTGCATAAAGATTGTGTAATTCAGTTACTGTCTTGCTAGATTAATTCTCAACAAACTGGTGTATGCTGTATTACCTGTGACAGTATACTATTCCAAGTTGGGAATAATTCTGTAAATGCTTTGTAGTAGCAGGCTTTAGTCATGATTACATCTTTACCTTACCTGGTTGTATTCAGTTACTGGCTTGCGATAATGAGCTTCGACAAACTGGTGCTTATCACATGATTGGTTGTGATATGCTATTCCAAGTTGAACACAATACAATGAAATACAACAGAATCGTGTTTGTATAACTATTATGACATTACTAAATCTCAAATGTTTCTGTCTTCAGGTACCACACCCTGTACATGAAGTGCAAGGGTAACGTCTTCAAGAACAAGCGTGTCCTGATGGAGCACATCCACAAGAAGAAGGCCGAGAACTCGAGAACCAAGATGTTGAAGTAATTAGTTTAATACATTAGATATCTGATTATGAACTTTTGATATATGTATACATTTATTTTATATTTACTATCACTCAAAATCATGCTAATCTCGTCTTACCCAACTTCCAGTGACCAAGCCGAGGCCAGAAGGAACAAGGTTCGCGAGGCTCGTAAGAGAAAGGAAGACAGAGCCAACCTGAAGAAGGAGGAAAAGCTGAAGGTCTTTGCCAAGGAGGAGGAAGAGTTGAAAGAGAAGGAAAAGAAGGAACAGGAGGAAAAGAAGGAGCAGAAGGCTTAAGTGATGACCTTTCTTGACTCAATAAAAATATTCATAAACGAATTTGGATTTGTTTTGCTGCTGTGTTTGATAATGTGTCGTCATGTGGTATCTGTTCGAAAGCCACTAGAATAGTGAAAGTTATGGCATGTAATGAATAGAATCTCAAATTTGAAAGCAGAGTTTGAGGGAGTTTATGGCTAGAACAAATTGGTTAAGCCTTTAGCACCCTTTTAGTGAAAGTTTTAGCAACGTCTTGCTGCGTTTCAATCGACGTTTGTCCCACGAAAAAAATTCAAATTGGCAAATTCTTGTTATTGGCAAAAATTTATTATGCTATTGCACATTCATCAATCTTATCAAAGGTATCAACTGTGTCGATATATTCGTCATAAGAACTTTTGAAGCCAACAACTATCTAGCCAGATTGTCAAGCCACTCCCAACAAAAGAAGGCAAATCGATGTTGCAAACTCATCCAATTTTAAAAGCTGGTAAAAGATAGAAATGAAAAAAAAAGAATAAAAGAAACAACAATATTCAAGAATCGGGATTTTAGTTCGCAACTGTTAGGAGGTAAACATGCTAAAACCGAAAGGCCTTAAGTTTCTGTTCCCGTCTTTAGCAGGCATTCATGTAGAGAGGGGGGCATCTGGACTGCACCTTTGTCCGCTTGGGGAACCCTCAGTGATTAGAAGAGGTCGAGTTGTCGCTGATCGATGCCGTAGCTTGGTTGGACGCTTGTTCCTTCTGGGCGGACGCGAGGATCTCGTTGAGCTTCTTGCGAAGGACGCCGAAGTTGTAGTCGATCGTACCTGATTTAAAAGCTCAGTTTTAATCGCTAATTAATTTGATTTAATGTATGAATTGCTAATTAATTTAATTTATGATCTACAAAGATGCTCCCTGCAGACATTGCAGACTGAACTGCCAGACATTCTTATGCGCCCATCTTATTTTCACCACACTTTTTACACAAGAATCACTTTGACGAACCAAAACTTTGGAAAATATCAGTCGTCCTAATTTAATTAACTTTAAAAATCGATAATAATAATAATAATAATAATAATAATAATAATAATAACAACACATGCAATAACCGCAATAAACACACAACGGCAAGCAATAGAACCTCGCTTTTGGAAGTTTGTCTCGTTGATGATGCAGACGAGCGCCAAATGTCTGTTCACCTCCCTCAGGTAGAGGACGGACTGCGTGCTGAGTCTTATCAGGGCTCCGGACTCGTGGTCGAATCCGCTGTTCTCCATGTCTTCGGCACTTTCGCTTTCGAGGGGAAAACGGAAAAAGGGTGGTCGAGCATTTAATTTGTTAAGTCAAAATGTAAGAGGTCGACATTCTAGCGATGTTACCGGTCAGTATTAAATCATTTAAACATTTAACAACATCTAAATAAATAAATAATAATAATAATACTTGTAACAATAATTGAATCTAAATCGCAATATGAAACAAAGACTGTATATACACAGATTTAGATATCACCTATCCAAAGCATAGACAGATATATGATAAGACAAAGCCACACACGACACCACTGCACACAAAAATACAAATCGACATACCGTGGAAGGCGGTAATCTAACCCGTAAATGCACGAGATGTCGAGAGCAGCGTCGATCATGTCGCAGCACAACTCGTACGAGTCCATTTCGACGGGGTTTATGTCGGTGGCGATGTATATTTTGCTCACTATGTCAAACAGGAAGGCTTTCTCGACTCCTGAATTCTGCAGACGAGAATGAAGGCAGTTTCGATGTAAATTATGAATATTAAATATTATGGATAATAATAATAAAAATAATAACAACAAGCAATGACTTTGCAGGTGAGAATTTAATTTCAGAGATTAACATCAACAATAACAATAAATAAAAATAATAATAATAATACAATTATAATGAAATACTAATTCCTTCGTTTCTCGCTCCGCACAAACTTTCGCCGAAGACTCACCGTGGCGAACATGGTCAGGAAGTTCTCGAGGACTGGGAGAGGTTTGATCAACTTCTGTACCACTTTGCTGAACGCCTCGAATATCGTGTGGTCGTAGATGCTCGTGAGGTACACGCTTCGGAGAGAAATGATGTTTATTATTTATATTAAAATAATTACGAACAAAATAATTACGAACTCGATTAAGGAACGGCAAATGAAATAATTCTAAACGAGAATTTTAACAAGAGTAAATAAATAATGATTACAAGTAAAATGGATACAAGCACAATTAAAGAATAGCAAGTAAAATAATTTTAAACAAAAGTTTTCGCCAAAAACTAAGTAATAATGACAGACAGAATGTCAATCAAGAGCCAAATTAAGTAATGGAAAATGGCCTTTAAATGTGCCATTAATAACATTGTACAAGCAACATTACGATTGCCAGACAAACATAAGCAAACAATGGCTGTAACACGTCAATAATACATACAAACCCATTGAGATGCAAAACAAACACACTAGGATACAAAACAAAACAAAAACAGAAACACAATCCTCCCATCCACAAACCTCAGGTGCAAATTTCCTATGCCATTCTCCTTCAGTTCCTCCGTTGCCCTGTACAAGATGTCCCTGTGCAGGTCGATCTTCTGATCTTCTTGTATTCCGTCCATCTTGTGAATGAAGACTTCGAACTTTAGATCTCGATTGATGTTGTACGCAGTGTTGAAGACCTTACTCAGCACTGTCACGGCCTCGTTGTAGTCGTCCTGGGAGTCAAAAGGAAAAGTTTGAGGGTCAAAAGGACACTTGGATTTGCTTATTTTGGCTTATTCGGCGAAGCGGAACGGGTTGCGTTCCTGCGTAAGACGGCGGTCGTAATGCGTCGCGTTCGAAACCCAGCCAGCACTGTCAAGTGGAAGGAGCGCCATACGAATGGTTTCAAGAAGCGTGTGGCACCGTATAATTTAAGTTACGATTACAATTACCTGAGCATCTATGACGAAGATGACGGCACCCTTGGAGCCGAAAATGAAGCTGAGGTCGTACATCGTCGACTCGGAGTAGTCGTTCTGTCCGGGGCAGTCCCAGATTTGGAACTGGATGAAAGAGCCGGTGGAAATATCTGGAGTAGAGACGTTTTAACGTAATTTATTAATTTATTACCATGTTATTGCTATTGTCAAAATGTTGACGTTTTAAGGATTACCAATCTTCACTGGCTATTGTGTACTAAATTAAGGTAGAACCAGTGTAAATAAGAATATAGACCAGAGACAAATAACAATTTGTTACCAAAATTAATGGCAATTAGTATCTACTACTCTAAAAGAGTAAATGCAATTACAATGTAATATTATTTAATTAATGTAGTGTAAAAAATTATTATAAATTTTAATAGCCATCTCCATTAGTCATCGACATTCTCGATAAACACTGGTCACAAGGCTGATGCAAAATGTGGTTTCACACTTGAGGATGATGGGATCATTAAAAATTCAAATTTATTAATATATTCTGTTTACTAACAGTATCACATTCCCCTAACCTCTTGCCATGTGCCGAACAAATTTCGACTAAATTAACATCAAACGACAGCTTCATCAACATTTAGTTGAAACCAAAATTTAGGTTCCCATCTGCTTTTAAATGTTTATATTTTACCATTCAAAAAACTACATACTGCAAGTCATCACAGCCCATCTTAATTCACCAAACAAAATTACACATTAAACCGGTAAGACCTTTTCGTTTTCAACTCTACCAGTCAAATTTAAAACAAAACAAAGTCGAAATAAACAAATAAACTTCCTACCTTCCTTGACTATTTGGTTGGTACTCTCAAGATACAGTGTGTCACTCGGAGCCATTTTGTGGAAGACGACTTTTTGTATGGACGATTTGCCACTACGTCTGAGACCCATCAAAAGAAGACGAGGGGGCGCGTCCGAGGAAAAGTTTTCACTGGCCTCGGAGCTGTTGGAATCCGGTCCGTTGAAGACCCCATCGGTCGCCAGGTAGTTGTTAGACATGACCCTCGCTTTCCACAAAGTTCAAACGCGGTTTACAAAGAATAGCCTTCAAAACCTCGGTTGTACAAGCCGAGGAAGAAATCACCTTTATGCAAAAGTCCGTTTACTACCGTCCGACAGAAGCTTTGTCGAAACTTTAAGACCGCACGTGATACTGAGAAGCTGATGTCCTTATTAAGTGATAAAAGAGCAATTTTTAAGTTTAAAAATTTTGAAATCTACGAGCAAATGTAAAAAATTCCAATTTACCCCGAGGATACATTAAGAATTGCCTGTTAATGAATAGAACTAGTGCGATAGAATCAGTCGCCAGGTGGTCAAAATAGAAATAGCTGGATGGAGTACATCTTGGTTTTTCGATCGGTAAAATTGACGAACCGTCTACCGGAAAAAGGGGAATTAGTTTGCGACTGTTAACCGTTCTCCATTTGTGAGTTGCTTCCCAGACAACGTTTTTTTGTTGCCTAATTCTTGATGTGCTCTTATGTTTATTTTTGTCATCATTGGCCGACGGTTCGGTTTTATGATTCATTTGCTTGAAATCCAATGAAATCGCTAATTAAAATTATTTCTGGTCATTTCAGAATCTCGTAGCACGATTTAAGTGGCAATGTTGTAAAGGCGATATGCATTTGATGACTATGACTATGGCTTGATGTAGTTGTAATGGCCATTAAACCATGCAATCTTGTTTTAAAAAATATGAACGAAAAGGAGTCGAGCAATTCTAGTGAAGCATCCACTCCGGAAGAATATTTGACGCCGTCGGGCGAGAGTGCTTTCCTTTCGGACACGTCTGCTTTTTCTTTTCCAGATCTTGATAGTCAGCATGTTAGACCCGTGGACAATGCTGCTGCTGCTAAATTATCCGATGAAGTGGACAACAGGAACTCGATAAATTTAGACGAAAACCTAAATCGATCCAAGTTAAAATGCATCTCTGCGACTATTAAACCCGTCTCCGATAGTGTTGATGCTTCTAACATGAACAACAATTTGGACAAACATTTCCAGGCACTGGAAAGAGACATCGAAACAAAACCTACGAAGTTGAAGCCGGAAAAACAGCTCCAGCCCCTCACAAAGTCGACCAAAGAGGCTGCCGGGGACGACGACTTGGCAAACGTCCGGAAGAAGTTGGAAGAGAGACGTCGCAAAATGGAGATGGAAAAGAGGAGGCAAGAACTCCAGTGGTGTCAACAGAGGCAGGCCATAAGCAAAGAGGCCTACTCGACTCTTTTCGGAGCGGAAGCCGATTCTGAATTCCACCCGTCTCCAGACGACGGGACGAAGTCTCTGTGGAACGGCAAGGACGGCGGCAAGGTGCAGTCGTCCGGATATTACAGGCAGGACTCTGCCGTGGCGATGGAAAAATTGTTTGCGAACGAAGAATCGACGGACCCTCAGTTGGCTGGTGGAACGCTCGACAGGAACTTTTTGAAGAAGCAGAAATCTGCACGAGAAGCTGACGGCAATCGGCCGGGAAGGTCGAGTTTGGATCGGAAGAAAACCTCGTCTTTCAAAGAAGCGTCCGGCAGGACTAAAAACGCCGAGAACGCGCACGGCGTCGATCCGAATTACGGACTGTCTCTGGACCGACTGAACTCGAGTCTGTCGGAACTTCAGGGAGAAATTATGAGACTGTCTCTGCAGCAGGATCACATAAAGAACCTCGTTTCGCTCGGCGATTCTCCCGGTCATTCCTCTTCCGTTCCGACCGCTCACAGAACCCACGGACAGGGTCGGGTTTCTTCCAGAGAAGATCCTCCAATTTCCGTCAGAGGCGTAGAGGAAAGCATTAGGAGCGGAGCAGGTTCGAGTCAAGGTTTTGCCAGAGAGTCCGGGAAGGGCGACCAGTCCGCAAGGAACTCGGCATTCCGGAGGTACTCGGAAAGCAGGAGCTACCCGAGGATGGGTCACGAAGAGACTTTCGAGAGAGAATACCTGGCCGATCGTGCTTATCACGACGACTTGGAGGAACAACTACTGAACCAACAAGGAAACATTCCCTTTGCCCATCCGGCCGTCATTCCCTCGGTCAGCCGGTATCCATTCCTCCATCCCTTTCATCCGCCGCCCTACTATCCGTACGCCATGAATCCCTACTTCCATCCCTACCCTGTCCAGCCCCACTACAGCCTGAGAAGTCGCCCGATGGTGCGGAACCTCGATTACCGAACGAGGGACGGCCAGCTAAAGAGAGACCTCAGTCTCGGCGGAATTCCGGACTTGAGGTCTTCTTCGAGACGCCACGAACCCCCGAGAAGGGATTCGCTTTCGGCCAGTCGGTCCAGTCGGTCCAGTCGGGAGCACGGACTGGCCAGACCGAGCAGCGTGGTGTCGGATTACTTTTCCGCCTCTCGAGTTTCTTCTTTCGATCGTCGACCGTCGCTCGACCGGGAGGCCGCCCACTTCGAGCCTCGGGTCGCCAGGAATCCTTCGTTCTCAGGATACGAGGAACACCAGTCTCGAAGGTCGTCGGGCTTCTTCGTTCCGGACCCCGAGGATGATTCCGCTCGGTCTGCCGTTGCTTTCCCTTGCGACGGCGACACGGAACGAGCAGCCGATGGAACCGCGACGGATTTGAGTGAATCCGACGGGGAGGAAGAACCGTCGAAGTCGATGCAACAACCTGAATTTTTCGTCGTCAACCTTGAGGCTGCCAAAAGACCGAAGCCAGAGATCGGTCAGAGGAGAAGCAAAGCGACAAAGGAAGTCTCCAGTGCCGAGACACCATCGTCATCGACCACGTCGTCCCAGCTGCCTCTCGATGCGTCGATAAAAGTTTCATCTGAAAAGTCGAAGGACGTTCGAGGAACTTCCACAGAGCCCAAGGATGCCTCGACCGAAGTCAACTTGGTGAGGTCTGATGACGAGAAAATCGAATCCAGTTCCGTCGGGTTCGTCATCGAAGATAGCAACTTTGATCCGGTGAGTTGCTTGTAATGATGATGGTGATGATGAAGGTATTGATGGTGATGACTGTTTATGTGTAGGTATTGTTAATGAACAATATAACAAATATAATAAAATCTTTGAAGAATATTTTTTGTTTATTAACGTCAACTTGCCATGAGTCAATCAATCAATCAATCAATCAATCAATCAATCGACTTATCAAGTTAACTGTAAAAAAAAATTATTTAAAAAAACGATAATAACGTTCGGCCATTTTCCTCCTCTCCGTTGCAGTCCATCTCGGCAGAGGTGGAAAGGAAGAGGAACAGAGTGGCAGAACTCCACCAGAGGAGAAAAGACGAACTGGCAGCCAAGAAGAATCTCATCAGCAAGGATCAGCAGACGAAGAAAGAACAACTGAGGCTGGTTGATTCATTCAGTCGTCGATTGATCTCGACTTACTTCTTGTGCTTTGATTGATTTGTTAATTTACGTTTTGATCGATGAATGTGATTAATGTTGTTCGTGTTTCCAGCATCGCATGTCATTTTATTCACTTCAACTGCATTCCTTCACGAGGTGACCGGCAAGTGCGAGCTGGGTTTCGAACACGACACGTTGCAACTGCTGTGGTCGTTTGGTTTAACTTGCACATCGATATAAATAGCACAACACGCTATCCGAAACACTTTTAACAAAATAACACAATGTCACAAAACATTAATGCATTAACACAATATCACAACACATTAACGTAACATCACAACACATTAACATAATATCACAACACAATATCATAACACATTAACATAATATCATAATGCATTGACGTAATAACATAACACAATATCATAACACATTAACACAATATCATAACGCATTGACGTAATAACATAACGCATTGACGTAATAACATAACGCAATATCATAACGCATTGACGTAATAACATAACACAATATCATAACACATTAACACAATATCATAACGCATTGACGTAATAACGTAACACGTTAACACGATTAACATCATGACACGTTAACGCGATCAACCTCGATCAACCAGACTGAAAGAGGAAAAGGCGCAGACGAAGAAATCCGAGGAGAAGCAACGTCGCGACCTGATCTTTCGGAAGTATCTCCAGCGCAAGTCCGAAATGAGCGAGACCAACTCCGACGACGACAACGTCAAGCAGTTCGCCGTCGCCAACTCTCCGCACTCGGCCAAGTCGTCGAGCAGACCGAAGCCCCCGTCGCACGTCGACAAGAAGCCGAGGCCCCGGAGCCAGCTGGTCGTCGGGTCCGTCCGCAGGGAGGGCAACGCGGATTTTTCGGGTCGGTCAAAATTCGTCCGAGTCTTCCTTTTGTTTGTTCTCATTTTTTTTCTCATCGATTTTAATTCGAAACTAATTTCCATTCCAACGTTCTGTGCGGTTTCAGGCATAATTTTTGTTGTCATTTTGTCGCTTTAGACGACTGCTCCCTCGTCATCACGGCGGTGAAACAACTCCCGACGGCCCAAGAGCCCAGGGTTCCGACGGCCCAAGAGCCCAGGGTTCCGACGGCCCAAGAGCCCAGGGTTCCGACGAGTCCCGATCCGAGGGGTCTTGCGGATGGAAGGAAACCTGCCCAAGGTATCATCGGGATTGAATGCTCGAATGTTTGATGATGATGATGATGATGATTATGAAGATTATAACGATGATGATGAAGATGATAATGATGATGACGAAGATTATGAAGATGATAATAATGATGAAGAAGATTATGAAGATGATAATAATGATGAAGAAGATTATGAAGATGATTATGGAGAAGATGAAGATCCTTTGGGATTTGTTATTTAGAAAGTGGTTATAAAGAATGTGGTTATAAAGAACGAGACGTGCTGATGCATATTCTTAAAACTTGGTTAATTGAGTCGATGAGTTTTATGGCAACGGTTTGTTGAGTAATGGGACGTTCTAAGAATAGATCTGTTTTCTTTTTTTGGAATTTACTACATGACTCATCTAGTAGACTGAGAAGTGATTTGAACTTTTGTTTTCAAATTATATGTGGAATAATAATAATAATATTAATAATAATAATAGTAATGATGATAATAATAATAATAATAATAATAATAATAATAATAATAGTATTAATAATAATAATAATAATAATAATAATGATAGCAACAATAACACTAATTTAGTTTAAAAGTTTTGCATCATTATTTAATGATTTTACAACTCCAGAGAAACTGTCGAGATTCCTCAGTTGCGGCAGCGAGGGGGAGAAGGTCGAGGATGGCTCGGGTAGGTGCACTCGGAACGTTCGTCCCTCGCGACCTAAAATAATTAAATAAAATTTATAAAAAAATGAAACATCGACTAAAATTTAAATTAAGAAAATAAAGTTTATGCAAAAACCGTTTGGTCAAGAAAATATAATTCAGTAGAATTGAATAAAAATGACATAAACGAGTGAAAAAAATAATTTTCCTAAAGGGGAGAAGGATGAAGAAGACTATGGTAATCTTAAATAAATGGATATTGAACCCAATAGTCATATCTACCATACATAGTCGCATACATATATATTGCAATCAGCATCAAATTATACCTCAATTATTGCACTTTTCGTATTGATTACATTAAATCGTCCGAGGTTAACCAACAAACCATTTGAACCCAACTAACCTATTTTTATATTAACTTTCGTCACTGGAATTTGACCTTTTGACCCTTCAATAGGCTTGAAGCTGTTCGTGAAGCCGAACCAGAAGTCGAACAGGAGCATCATCATCAATGCCGTCAAGGACTGCTGCCTTGCTGGAGTTGTCAACCAGGACTTGAAGGGCAAGGTCCTTGAGGTAATGATGGTAATTAATTAATTAATGATAATAATATTAATATTAATATTGATTTGACGAAAATTTTAATAATTAATTTATTATTACTACATTATTATTATTATTATTATTATTATTATTGTTATTATTATTATTAAATGAATGACAGTTATTAAGACAGCTCTCATCACCGTCTCTCTTTTTTTTCACTCCCTTCCTCACTCACAGGAGATCAACAGGAGCGAGTCGAAGCACTTCGTCGTCCTCTTCCGAGACGCGGGCCTGCAGTACAGGGGCCTGTACTCGTTCAACCCGGAGAAGCAGGAGGTCTTCAAGATCCACGGGGTGGGTCCCAGGCAGCTCTCCGACAAGATGATGGAGAAGTTCTTCAAGTGGGTGGTGTTGTTCTTGTGATGATGATGATGATGATGATGATAGTGTTATGATGATGATGATGATGATGATAGTGGTGTTGTGATGATGATGATGATGATGGTGTTGTGATGATGATGATGGTGGTGTTGTGATGATGACATGAAAATTTGATTTAAAGATTCAAATCCAGGATAGTGATGGCAATGATATCGATAAACGGAATTTATGACTTGGCGTGTAACGATCGTTTCCGTCTAGACAGTGATGATATGGAAATTTTTTAAGTCACAAAAAGGATAACGATAAAGAAACAACAACTCAGCCACGATTTCCGACTTAGTTCGATTCAGTTCATTCCGTTCCGTTCGCTCGCAGGTACAACTCGGGGTCGAAGAACTTTTCCGAGGTCACCTCGACGAAGCATCTCTCCTCCACCATCGACGGTGTCACCATCCTCTCCTGCCTCTGGAGCAGGAAGCAGCCTGCCAGCACTACTCCGAGGAAAAACACGACCTGAAGAGAAGGCGGGGACCCCTTCCGCACTTCCCGTCCCTGCTGCTTCCGTTCGCAGTCTCCTCTCGTCCGGTCTGCCGTTCTGAGTTAGTTTGCTCTGTTGCCAGGACGATGTCGACAATGTTTTTGACGTGACACGAGAAGTCTCGGGCTTACCGGTGGGTGAATCTGGGTTTGCGTCGTCGTCGATTACTGCTGTCTTCATCGCCATTGTTGTCATTGCTGTTCGTTCTCTTTAAGGCTCAATCAGGTGCACAGTTTAAGTTGAGAACGACCTGTCATCTCATGAAAAGTCATTCTTGTATACTTAGAGTTTATTGCTCATCATCATCATCATCATTTATTGTCATCATCTATCGACATCAACAACGTCGTCGTCATCAGTAAACCCGAGCACACCTTGAATCTTAAACAGATTAAACTAACGAGCAGTCCAGATTATCCTGTCACCAGAGAGTTTGAATTCCAAATGATCCTAAACCGATTTGTCGGATGAGTTTCTTTCGTCGTTTCGGAGGACGTTTTCGAAAATCATTGTGGCACTGTCCTCCGTCGCTTTGCAAAGCCATCGTCTTCATTGCGGTTGAATTGCCATTTGATGAGGATGATGATACTGTTTAGATGACCTGTTCTTGTTTGAGTTGAGCTTATGTCGGTATGAATAATTACTTTGGGTCTGTCGTCTATTTAGTAACTAACTCTATTTAGTAATTACGTTTATCCGTATCTCGTTACAATTAACATGTTTTGTAGGAAGTGGCTTCTTGCATTGATTGGTGACAACAATGAGGATGATGACGATGACGATTTATTTTTCGATAATGACAAGTCATCTTGCTCAGCGACATTGTTACCGCTGCTCACACAGGGTTGGGAGAGGCATTTGTAGGATAAAGTCTGTAATATCTAGTCCTCAGCCGATTCAACGTCGAAGATCATTTTTTGTTTACGCCTTGCTTCGTTCGTTCGTTCATTCACTCGTTCTCGTCTGCTCATTCCTTCTCCCGTTAGGTCAATTCATCTGCTCGGGACCGGCCAATACCCTCCGGGCATTTGCAAGTGTCGCGAGCATTGTGATCGTGCACTTGCAAATCTCTCGTTTTGTTGTCGTTTTTATTTGTTACGCTTCGGAAGGAATTGTAAATTTAGACGAATTTGTTTTCTCTTTTTTTTTTCGCTCGTTGACTTTTAAAGATTTTATTTTAAAGTTGTTTTTTTTTATATTTTTTGTCTTTTTTAATAATTTTGTTTAGTGAAATTATGTAACCAGCTCTCTCTCTTTCTCTCACTATTTCTAGTCTCCTGGATTATTTTTTAGTTCAGACCTGCAGTGGTCCTTCATCGATGACTCCTTGTTTCGTTTGTTTGTTAGTCAATCTATTTTCAAGTTCACTTGCTGTCAATCAACCTATTTTCAAGTCAACTCATGAACAGTTGTTCAATCAATCTAATCTAAGTTGTTCAATCGACGAATTTTTGCATTTAGTCTCAATCACACAGCTCAATATTCCAATCGGATGCGTCTCCTCCTTTTTCGGTTCCTCGTGCATTCGAGCGCGACCTCGTGTCGTCTGCCCAGGTGAAGGGCAAGGCCTAAGCTGTACATTGTGTTCTCATCAGCATTCCACGGACGAAATATTGCGTCTGCTTCGTTCTCGAGGTCGCGATGCTTGTTGTTGTAATAGTTACGTGAAACTAGTAACGGTAATAATAATAATAACAATAATAATAATAATAATAATAATAATAGTAGTTATCGTAATTATAATAATAATAATAATAATGATTATAATGGTAATGATGTGATTGTTATTTTAATTGCTCTTGCTTTTGATTCATCGTCGATTACTTGCAAATATTTTACGACATCTTGTCACCTCGCGAATGATGTCATATTACGATGAATATAATTTTGCCGTTTGATTACGATCGTCACGTGACTACTCATGCAAGGTAAAGTTGCCGTCGCTCCGGGCTTTGTATTAACGGAGGAGGTATATCAGCAGTTGTCGTCCAAACGAATTATCGTTTACGACCGGCTGTAAATATGAATTACCTTAAGAGCGTAATTTCACTTTTTTTTCTGTGAAGGCATCGTCCTTTCACTGGAAGCTTTTCGCCATACTTGCAAAGCATTTCCTTGGTTTCCTTTTCCGTTCTTCCTACTCGCTTTATTGCACTTCACTCGTCGTCGTCGTTCCTAATTTTAGCTTCCGACGCGCCAAAAACATTCGCCGACCAATCATAGTACGGGGCTTGAGTTTTGTTATTTTCGGCTTCATCTCGACGGACGGATCGCGACGTTGGTTTCTATTTTTGACTTCGAGGATATTGAAAAAAAAGACAAACAGAAGATCATGTCGCTAAAAGGAAAAACTGGCTCAGCTTCAAGGGGAGAGACTCGACCGTCGAATTCGCACCTGCCTTGTACCTGCCGTTATTTAGCTGCTTTTCGCTCGGATGCTTCGTCGGTCGAGCGCGAGATTTTCGTCGATACTTTCAATCTTCTTCTTCTGTCGGTTCGGTTTGTTTGCGACGCATGTGATAAGCTGGAAGTCTGTTTACTCTGCTGGTTTTCTCTGCTTCGGGCAGCCCACGGGGGGGACATTTCTTTCACCCGTGGTCGTTCAAGACGTGAGGTTTGACTGGGGTGATGTGCACAGCTCAACTTGGGGTACCGAGGTATTCGTAACTGTCCACTTGCACATACGTTAAAAAATTATATAGCAGTTGTTTTTTACGGTTACTATGCTGATCTATTTTCGAGCTAGCGATTTCATTATTCTGTTTAGCAATCGCCGACGTAAACCGTCGACTGATTTTTGGCTTGTTCGTCTGGCAGGCTTCCTGAGTTCATCCTGAAATTGAAAGCAGAAGTTGAAATGTTAGGAAAGATAATCTCTTAAAGGCGAGAGATTCTTGTGCGCTGAAATTTATCAGCTTTTCCCGATGCCGCTCAATCGTGGCGTAACGTACGCGACCTTCCGCAATCTCGCTGCATAACGTGTCGCATGGAGAAGTTGTATTTACTTTTTCCAACTTTATGAGTTTATCGCACTTAAAATAAAGACATTTTGGTTGCAAAACATTTTGGGGAAGGGTTTGCTAAAAATCAGAATAATGCGTCATTTATCCTTTGCCAGAAATTCTGGTTTGCGTCCTTCCTGATTTTGTCCTACATTCTCAGCCTGTAGTGGCATTGGAACATGCTTCAAAAATAGTCTTTATTGTTAATTGTGAAAACCAAACTCTTTGTTTCGGATAATGTGAACAGTTTACAAGTCGTCAGGAATCTTTGACACGTCAGAAATAATTAAATGCACGTTTGGAAAGCTAAACTAGACACACGAAAGTGCTAATGTAAAATCCCGAAGAAGAAAATTTCTTAAAAGGACTCTACATGTTTTTTGATTACATTCGAAATGTTTTGGCACACGACATGATCAAACAACGTCCTCAGGACAGGTAGGGAATGTCAAACTCGATGAGATCATAAAACTTGTCACAAGTCGCACATCACTCGTCCACGACTATCGTAACCACAACAGAAAATAATTACTATACGAATCGAGCACAGGCCCTGTAAGTCGCTCTCTTCTGACTGATTTTAAAAGCATCGCATTAAATTCACGTTGAAAAGTTCTCGGCTAACTAGGTTGAACATCTGCACGGATTAAATACGATTGAAAAACAATTGAAATTCAAGAAAATCGTCAACCGGTGCCGGAGCTCCCAAAACTTTCGTGAGCAGACGTCAAGATGACAGGAAGGCATTGGAATGGCAGCCATGATTCGTGGCACGTTCGAGAGTAGATTTCCTCTTTGGTGCATCTCCTTTTCATCGGGGAGAAATTATACAAATTTCTGACATTAAAACGACTTCTCTAAGTAGGCAAGAAAGTGTCTTTCCTTAAACGACGTCGACGCCACCGACGGCCGACATCCTCGGTCATACTTCCACGGGCTCGATGCCCATCTCGACCATCTCGAGGCTGTCGAACTTGTTCAACTCCTGCTGACTAAACCCACTGCTCCTTTCGGCCTGTCCCCCAAAGAGGCTGAGGACGCTGTTCCCTATCCACCTGGACCATTCTCCTAGGGAGGTGCCAGAGGATGAAGAGGACATGGTGGAATTCTGTTGCAGCCTTTTCTCCTGAATCTTGCTCAGTAGGATGTTTTGGAGCATGTCGGGGAGATCGAGAGGCGAGGGCTCGTCGAGGCACGCCCTCCACATCGACCGTATGACCTGTGAATTTGTGGGGTTGGAATGATATCATAATAAATTTGTCTTGTTTTCTTTAATACAACTTTTCTTTTTGAAAGATATTGTTGTTGTGGCTGTATGAGAAAAAACCACTAGAGAAAATAATGTCTAGAAATCTGTAGATATATTTATAATTTAGCCAGAAATTTAAATTTAACAATTGCAATTAGCAGCATATCCAGTAGCAATAACAAATAACTGGTTAAATAGTTAACAATCAATGATTTCACAATGCAATCAAGTTCAAACTTCAGTGCTGTCTTCAGGATCAAGTCTGTAGCACAAGTCCTCCAGTTCTAGCCTCTTGAAGTCAGCAAGGGTTGGAAACCTCGGCTTGTTCGTCACCAGCCAAGAATAATCAACTCCAGAAATTTGTTTTCTTCTTTCTTTTTCTTTTTCCTGACGATTGTGCTCCATCAATTTCATCTGCCATATCAGCTCGCTGATGACCAGCTCTGCGATGCGTTGCTTAGGATTGGGTTCACTGAGCTTTACTGATCTTTCTGGTATCCAGCTCTTAAACCAAGTGGCTACTGTAGACCAGGCACTAGTCCTGTCGTTGACGCAATCGCTTATATGTAGGATTTCGTTTTCTGAGTCCATGAATGTTGTTGTATGTAAATGGATGTGGAGATATTTTACAATTCAAACGTAACGTCTCGCATCACCCTCTCGAAAAGCTCCGACATGACAACAAACAATAATATTAGATGGACGGTGGTCGTATCCAAGAACTCGCCGTTTTGGCGATGAAACTGCAAATTGGTTGTTAATTAGCTAGATAATAGTAAGTTTAATTTTATCTTTAATTAGTGAACATTAAATGGGATTATTAAAATTGTTTAAATTAAAAACTGACCTTGCATTAAGGTTGTGGTATGTCTGGAAAATGCTAAAACTCTAAATATTTTCAAACCAAAGATTTTTAATGCATTATAATCGTTTTAATCTTTTTGAAGTTTTACGCTTGCATTTACAAGGTTATTGAAACTCTAATGATAATTTGATAGACCTTAAATCTGAGACGTAACCTTTGTGATTCAAAACTTTTACATCTTAAATATAAATTTATCTAATGTTTTAATCCAAACTGACTGACAAGAAAGAGACGTTTAAGAAAAGTTCTGAATTTATATTTTCTACGAAAGACACTGATCAATTTTACCAACCAAAATCTATTCCAGTCATTCGATAAAAGTCTCGATTGTACGGATCGAAAAATGCTTTTAGTCTTTTCAAAAAATTGGCATCAAGAGTAGGATGCTTCAGACCTTTCGATGGAGACAGACATTTTATTTCATTATTGTTTTTGATGGCCTGGTGTCTCAAAACGTTAATCCTTTTACCGCGACATTTATCAATAGAGAAGCTATTTTCACGTTTACCCAAATTTTCTTTGGCAGGCGAAGGTTGTGTTGAATTCGGTAGATCGTAGCTGAAAAATTGAACAGAAGGATCGCGAAGTGGTTCCGCTATTTCGTGATTCTTATCTGAGTAATTGGAGCAAATGTTGTCGAACACCATACAGTAAAAACCTCGGGTTTCATTCCACAAAAATTTTTCGCGTGTCAAATATCTCGAAATTCCTAGAAACTTTTCGACCCCTTCAAGTTCCGAGGCAGGATCCGTGATCAACGTTTCACCGCTGACAAACCTAAACTGATCTATCTCGAAATATTTGAGCCAATTTTTGAGCTGGAGACTGTAGAGGGACCTTATAATCGGTTTGTAGATGCTGGTCAAGTTGCCCGTTATGGGATCGGTTGAGAGTTCTTCAAATGTCAAGTACTGGATGCCGAGCTTTGACTTTGAAGTTTTTACCTGGAAATGAAACGAACAAATCAGTTATTATTATTATTATTATTATTATTATATTATTATTATTATTATTATTATTATTATTATTATTATTATTTATTATTATTATTATTATTATTATTATTATTATTATTATGATTATTATTATTATTATTATTATTATATTATTATTATTATTATTATTATTATTATTATTATTATTATTATTATTATTATTATTATTATTATTATTATTATTATTATTATTATTCTATTATTATTATTATATTATTATTATTATTATTATTATATTATTATTATTATTATTATTATTATTATTATTATTCTTATTATTATTATTATATTATTATTATTATTATTATTATTATATTATTATTATTATTATTATTATTATTATTATTATTATTATTATTATTATTATTATTATTATTATTATTATTATTATTATTATTATTATTATTATTATTATTATTATATTATTATTATTATTATTATTATTATTATTATTATTATTATTATTAATTATTATTATTATTATTATTATTATTATTATTATTATTATTATTATTATTATTATTATTATTATTATTATTATTATTAGATTATTATTATTATTATTATTATTATTATTATTATTATTAATTATTATTATTATTCTTATTATTATTATTATTATTATTAGGATTATTATTATTATTATCTTATTATTATTATTAGATTATTATTATTATTATTATTATTAGTATTATTATTATTATTATTATTCTTATTATTATTATTATTATTATTATTATTATTATTATTATTATATATTATTATTATTATTATTATTATTATTATTATTATTATTATTATTATTATTATTATATTATTATTATTATTATTATTATTATTATTATTATTATTATTATTATTATTATTATTATTATTATTATTATTATTATTATTCTTCTTATTATTATTATTAATTACGTTAATACCGCTTATGAATGAAAACATGAATAATCAAAAATGATTATAAATCGAGATTAAAAAGTTATTAAAATTAGGATGTTAGAAGATAAGGTTTCATTTTTTTTCTAAAATTGTTTTTTCTATTTTTTTAAATTTGCAACATCCCCCAATTCAACCCAACAAATTGCATGAAAAATGTATTTGAAACATTATTACGACCTCAAAACAGTTCAAACAACTTAATTTATGTTTAAAATTTCATCCATCAGATAAAATCGAATATTAAACGCAAAAGTGATTAAATTAAGAGTCAAAATAATGCCGGGCATTAACAATAAATAATTCAAAAATTGGAATTAGTTGAATAAAAGTTACCTTAACATAATCCGACAAAGCCCTCTCTATGGGATCTTTTACAACGACCAGAAACTTAATCTTTCCGCTGAGATGGGGCAACACGCTTGCTCTGATTCGAGATGGTACTTTGTGTGAGAGGAAATAGGCTGGCGTTTTTTCAATAGTGATTTGCCCCGGTAGAGAAGGTGGCATGAACTTCAGGTACCATGGAAGACCCTTTTTAAAATTCTCGTCGCTGTCGAAGAAATGGGTCTCTTTCTTGCTTGCCGCAATTGATGGATGCAGAGACAGATACTCTAGCAGAGCTCTGGTGCCAGCCTTTCTGACGCCGACGATCAGACACTGGGGTAGTCTCGGCTTCAGGTCAAAAGCTTTTTTGATTGGTTGGGCTTTGGTTTTTGACTTTTCGATCGAACTTTTTGTGGTTCTGTTTGACAGTTCCGAACCGGCTGTTGAAGCTAATGAAGCATTTTCAAGCGTGAATCCTACCGAAGCAGACTTTTTGAAAAAAATTCTAGATTCTTTCGAAGGGTCGACCTTTTCAGATGCGATATTTCTGTTAGGATGCCAAATGCCGACCAAAGCCAGACAGCAGATGACGACGAAGGACATCGAGTAAAACCAAAGCTTCGATATCCTGCAAATCTTTCTCAGCATCGCCGTCGATCGAACAAGATTATGCTTTTCATAAATTTAGAAAAACGAAAAATTTTATTTAAAAAAAAAAAAGAAATCAAACAAATAAAAAACAATGCAACACAAACACCAAGGACCGGCGGGACTTTATCAGGAGTGTTTTGGAATGGAGATGCGCCCGCCAATCCGGGAGAGACTGACCACGGGGGGATGTACACGGAGGCGGAGGAAATTATCTCCGTGCTGCAGAAGTTTTTAATCACAGGCCGTGTTGCTAAGGTCGGTATGGTCCGGATCGTTTTTCGCATCAATTCTTGCGATGCTGTTATAATATCTTTTCGCAATGTTAAATCAAAATTGGTCGAGAGCTTTTTTGTTTTCGGTTAGGAAGGAATTTTAATTTTCACAAAAATGTGAATATAAACAAAAAGATTAAATAGAAAATTCTAAAACACTGCAGTGTAACTGAATATTTGAGAACATGTTTAGTTTGGAAATCGCAGTTAATAAAAAAAATAAAATAAAAATAAACTTAAAACTGTCACAAGCTCTAAATCGTCAAAACAGAGTATTCTAAATTTATATAGTCAGATAATAACATTCCACTTGATCGCAATAATTTATAAAATAATTCCGTTGTTGCACTCAGAAATATTATAATTAAGCTTTATTTTCCAAAACTTTAAAAAAGCAACAGCATAAACGATTAGAAAAACATTTTACATTTTACGACTAAAAAATCAAAATAATTAAATAAATACAATTATTTTTCTAATTACAAGCTAGAATAAAAACTGTACAAGCGCCAAGCGGAAACATAAATCCGGTCGAAGAGTGAACAGGAGTGAGCAGGAGTGACGGAGAAAGGACAAGTGGAGTGAATTAGAAGAGTGCAGAAGATGCGGATGACCGAGCGAGTTAATTGCGTTTGCCGATCCAGGAGACAAAATGATGATCAGTTAATAGGAAAAAGTTATGGAAAAACTTTATCGTCTCTTTTCCTTTTCGCAGTTTTCGACTTCTCAGAAGCGATTCATCATCGTGTTCCCTATTTTTGGGCTTTGGCCAGTCTCCCCCTCCATCCCTCCATTCCCGATAAAAACTGCCGTACCATGGGAATTTAGAGTTTACAATTAAAAAAAAAATTCATGAAAAAATTAAAATAATTACAATAATACATTTAAATTTAATAAATTTAGTAAAAAAAACTAAAATAATTAAGAAATTAATATGATTTTTTGCAAATCATACATAATACTAATAATAATAATGCCTAATAAATTAATTTTGATATTTATCAACAATTTCTTTAATGTTAAACTCATTTTTATATGCAATACATTATATGAATTACCTACGATATGATTTATATCGTTTTATACAAATTAAATTACAGCTCTGACAATTAGTTTACTGAATAATTAACATATTCATTATATATTACATAACCAAATGATCTGAATTCTGATAAATAACTGAACAATTGCAACAAATAATGCAACACATTATATATATAATAAAATTCAACATCTATCCAATGCAGTTTAAATTGATTTTTAAAATAACTAATTTAATTTTTTAATTCACAGAATAATAACAACAAATAATTCAGCATATTCAATATTTAACATCATTTAACATATATTCTCTGTTCTTGATTAACTTGATTATCTCAGCCAGTTGTGTTTCCCTTATTATGGGAATGTTTTTAATTGCAATATTAATACAATATTCTTAATTGCAATATTAATACAATGTTCTTAATTGCAATATTAGTGAAATGTTTTAAATTGCAATATTAGTAATAATAAAATTTAAAAGTAATAATACTTTCAGTAACCACTTGTAAATAGGTTCGTATTCATTCGTGTAGTATTTCAAAACTGAACTCAAACTGCATCCGTTCTGCCCTGCCAACTCTTTCAGTAATTCAACTACTGGACTTAATTCCGCTTTGCTGCAGTTTGGATCTGGAGTGATGATTAAGAGTGGTTTAACTTTTAATTTTATTAATTTATTTATATGTTTTTTATTACGCTATATCGTAATATAACTTTATATTTAATTATATCATTACATATGTTATTATTATTATTATTATAGTTTATTTATTTAATTAAAGTACACGCTATCGTAAGCACCGCAATAACAATGTCATAATAAAGCTCACAAAAATATCTAAAAACTACAGTATATCGCATAGCCATAATACTATTTAGTAATACTAACGAAATACAGAACATAGCTACGAGTGAAATTTCAAATTGTGTCTACTCTCTGAAAAGATTAGGAAAGAATATATAAATAATACTATTAACTAATAATGCAACTGTATTATTTTGTTTAACAACAACAATTATCTTAGTTATTTCATATTATAACTATTATATATTATTTTGTTTAACAACAACAATTACCTTAGTTATTTCATATTATATAAATAATACTATTAACTAATAATACAACTGTATTATTTTGTTTAACTCCAACAATTATCTTAGTTACCTCAGTTTTTAGCGAGCTTTCTTCGATCCACAGAAGCAAGGGCCCTGTGTGACCAGATAATAAACATAATAATAATATGTTGGCTAATTAAACATTAAATATTAAAATTATATTGCAAGGGATATCATATTTATAGTTTTTCTTGAAGCAAATTCATAGTCCAGTCTGAAATTTACATAAATCATTTATTCAAAGGAATACAAGACAAAGAAACTGCAACAAGAAAAGAAACATGGAAAGTTTAAGAATTCCAGAAAAAGAGAGGGATCAAGTGCAGTGGGTAATTAAATCCTTCCAAGAAATAGTTAACGATATCGATGAAAATGGTAAGTTATCAGAAGAATGCTTTGATAAGGTTAAGAAAACCTTAACAGTTTTCAGTTCTATCTTGCCTAAAGTATCCGACTCTATAATCTTTGAAGTTGACGACATATTGTATCCTAATGAGGACCTGCATTTGCAAGTCATGTCAATTACCTTTTCGAAAGAAGCAGTGAAATATCTTGTCAAGAAATGCACAAATTTGTTTTTAAAAATAGATGATGGGGAAGATCTAAAGAGATGTTATCGCATTGTAGATGCAGTGTGCTTGCAACTGTTTGACCAATCATTAGATGATAGAATAATCCGACGTAAAATTTCTTCTGAGCGATCAATATCTAATACGTGTCGAGCTGTTAAATTTCTAAAACTTGCTCTTGATAAAATGTGGATATTGAAGAAACATGACATTGAAAATACAACAACGGAGATACTTACAAGGTTATCAGAATTAAACATTCCAGAACCAAAACACCCACAGAAGAAAAGATTAGCATCCTGGTTACGTCGAATGAGCACATACATATTGGAGAGAATCGAACGGTGGGAACCATATTTGGAAGCGAAAAAATTCTTTAAATATATGCAACAAAAAAATTTCAGTACCTTTTTCATTGCGAGTGGTCCATATTTTGATATTTCTTGTTTAATTAATCATTTATACCAATACTTTACATCCGCCAAAAATGAACAGAAAAAATTGCAGCGTGCTATTAATATTATCCAACCACAAATAACAAATCTTGGGTCGGAACATATCATTTATTTGTATTGTATCAGATGCATTAAATTTTTTGATGAAAACGAATTCAGCGATGTTATGAAACTCATCGACAGAAGGCATTGCAATGATATCGAACCATATATATTGAATGATGCAAATTGTCCAACTACAAATGATCGGCAAATATGTGATACCATCAAGCACTCGACGATTTGCGAAGATGAAATTGATTATACCGTCGAGAAGTGTCTCGTTTATGATAATTTCCTCAAGACTTTATATGTGTTGTCTGTGATGTATAAAGCTTGTGTCAGGTTGAAAGAATCGTATTTGAAAAAAGAAGGAAATACCGATGATGTAGGGGGCGATTTTCATTTAACACGTCAATATGACATTGATAATTTTCTAAGGAAGCGATTCATTGATTCAATATACCGAAATACTTTACCATTACCATGGTGGTTCGAAACCATGATTAAAAAATGTCCCTTTTTGTTTGTATCGAAGAACCATGAAAATATGATTAACGATTTAATCATGATGTGTAGTGGAGAGGAAATTGATAATGTTGCGAGAGAAAAACTTTATTTTGTCATATGCAATACTCCAACAAAGGCCAAGTTTTTTGAATGGGAATTAAAAAAAGTTAAATAAAATTACAATTGAAATGTCATGAAATATTTAATTAAAATGTTTTCAAATTGATCCCAGCAATCTCCATTTATCTACGGCAGCCGCAAAACCGCAAATGTTTTAAATCAATCTAATCTTATTGTTCTTAAAACTTTTATTTTAATTCATTTGATTCAATTTTAATTTATTGTACTTCATTACTGTGTTATATTGCGTCGTGACATAGTTTCTTTATTTGTCAAAAGACCGTTTCCTAAGTGGTATTTTTGATTTAAGTCGAAAACTAATTCCGATCGAAATGAATATTTAATCAAGAAATTTATTCAAGTAATTATCACAACTTTGCTAATTAAATTCAATTCATTTTTAACAAATTGTAATTGGTTTCTTATCTATGACTGCTAGATTTTGTTAATTTTAAGATAAATCAATTTAAATTTGAATGAAAATCTGCCATCGTCTAAAAATTCAAATATATTTTCATTTTTGATTTATTTAAAATTTTTGTTTAATTATAAATAATTTATAAGACAAATTTGACATATCAAGCATCACTGTCTAAAGATCCAAGTGAATGAAAACTGTTATCAGATTTAGTTTAAAATTTTATAATTTATGTTACATTATAAACCATTTTTATACATGCCCCAGCATACATGTAGCTCAATATGCAATGCACAGTGACGATCATCTCAAAGACCACCAGGAATCTAAGTAAAATTTTTTTTAGTTATATTTTCATTTTCATTGCTGCATTTGCCAGATGTCGTTGCTTGTTAATTTTGAGATAAAT
This sequence comes from Whitmania pigra, assembly GCA_021613335.1. NCBI lineage: Eukaryota > Metazoa > Annelida > Clitellata > Hirudinida > Haemopidae > Whitmania > Whitmania pigra. Next base: position 605,712 of record JAJTWR010000404.1, on the reverse strand, counting down.
TTATAACTAAAAAAAATGTCATCGCTATTAGCGAATAATAATAATTATTATTATTAGTCAAATAATCCTAAGGACCATCGAGAACTTAATAAACACGGCACGCCAAGTGCCATATTGATCAAACCCTTAACTCGTAGTCGGTCCCACAAAGTCCATAATAATAAAAGACATTGACAATTGGTCAGGACTTAACTTTTATATTTGGCCATGCATCGTTTCCTAAGCAGCGGTGTTTTTGATGTAAGATGATGGAACCTAACTCCAATTGGAACGAATATTTAATTAATACAACGTTATTTATCCCGTAATATTAACATATTAATAAATTCTTTGGAAGTCGTATACGTATATAAATTAATAATAATAATAATAATAATAAATAATAATAATAATAACAACAACAATAATAACAATAATAATAATAATAATAATAATAATAATAATAATAATAATAATAATAATAATAATAATAATAATAATAATAATAAATAATAATAATAATAATAATAATAATAATAATAATAATAATAATAATAATAATAATAATAATAATAATAATAATAATAATAACAATAATAATAATAATAATAATAATAATAATTATAATATTAAGTTTACTTATTAAGTTGCATTTCTAGTAGTAAATGACGATCTATAATTACATAATTAAATAATTATTCAGTTTATTTTTTGTTATTTTTGTTTTTTTAATTTAATTTAAGACACATAACTCCGATCGGAATGATCCTAACTACGTTCGCCAGATGTCTTTGCTTGTTAATTTTAATTTTAATCATTTTAATTTTAAAAGAAAGCTGCTCTTATTTAAAATTATTTTCAGTTTTAATTTATTTAAAATTGTAAAAATTTTTGTTTGATTTTAAGTAATTTAAAAAACAAATTTTATATACCAAGTTTACAGCTTCATTTCATGGTGCAAGTGAGCAATGTTGTAAAGTAATTATAAATAAATAAATAAATAACAAGACAAAAAAGAAATTATTAATATATTTTATATATAAAACGCTACAATCGTCAGCATATGTGCTGCTGTTTATATGTTAAAAAGGTGTTTCAGATTCGACCGCTACCTGTCGTTACCGTGTGGAATAAGACTTTTTATCATCGTTGAACGGTTCAACTTCAACCTTATTATAAACTCCGTGAAAACCGTATATTGAATAACGAGCAAAAATTCTTTTGTAACTAAATCCAACCCTAATCCACTAAACGCATGACCCTAGATATAAGTAAGGTTCTAACAAATGCCGATACCTGATCATCATCATAATCATCCTCATCATCATCATTACCATCACAATCATAATCATAATTACAATAAATTAAATAAGTAGCAAGGCGTGCAGGTTAGGCGAATGGGTTACGTGCCTGCATACGGCGGTAATGGCAACAGTCGTAATGTGTCGTGTTCGAAACCCAGCCTGCACTGCCGCCAGCGCCCTTGGGAAGAAGCGCTATATAAATGGTTACAAGAAGCGCCTCTGACGCTATGTATATGGTGCTATATAAATGAAGTTACGAAGTATGACAACAATGACAATAAACATTGATAATACCACATAGATAACTTTAAACATGGATAATTATCGATAATGTATTGACAATTGCTAAAACAAGGAAAAAATAGTAATACTATTATTAAATCGTAATAATTTATCTTCATCGTCGTCTTCGTCGTCATCCTCATAATAATCAACTCAACATCCATAATTAATCCATAATAGTTAACTATGCTATTTCAGGTAACCTGCCCACCCATTAAGGGTTTTCAAAAACTTTTAAATATATTTTAACCCTTCGAGCGATCCAAATCTCTCGAACATATATATTGCGAAATCATTATGCCAATCGAAGGTGATTTTCAAATACAACATAATAATTATTACCATCATAAATATCATCAATTACCAAATCAATAACAAAAATAATAATAACAAAAATAATAATAACAAAAAAATTAATAATAATAACGCATTTTCCGGTTGGATTGGGCATGACATAATTGTGTCGGCGCATCCGCATTTACCGTTACAATATTGCTTTTAATAATTTTAGAAATAACTAAAAATTAACCAAATAGTTATAATTATTACTAATTATTTATTTGAATAGTTACAGACTCCGTTAGTACTCGAAAAGCATTCTGTCAATTACCAAATAGTCTATACGACTTCCAAAGATAATTACGTAGATCAAGAGAATTCTACAGAATTGTTTGTTTGTTTATTGGATTGTAGTCCTTTGCTGACCACCAGAATGCATTAATGCTAATTTTTTTCTTGGTCAAATTAAAACGTTTTATGTGTATAATTAGTACAATGCAATTAGATAATAAATTATATTTGAAGTGCCCTGGCAACGTGACGGCCATCAAAAGACTATCCAGAACATATAAAACAACTGGAGTAGAAGCAAATCCTCGCACCCTAAACAGGTCCCAAATATCAAACTTTCCAGCGTGGAATCATCATAGTTTTCCACCGGACATGTATTTGGAGAATACATGGTTTTCTAAACAGTGGTGTTTTTGACTTAAATTGATCAAAAATCAACTACGATCTGAATAAAAATTTAATTAAGAATTTTAATCAAGTAAATGTTACACTTTTTATTTTAATAATTATATATTTTCATACCCTAACTATGCTCGCCAGATGTCGCTGCTTATTAATTTTAGGATAAATTTATATTTGAAAAAAAAATCTGTCTTAAATAAATTTTCATTTTTAATTTATTTAACAATACAATTGTTTTATTATAAATAATTTAAAAACAAATTTGATATATCAAGTGCCGCAGCTTTTGGTAATTTTAATTAAAATAATATTAATATAATAATATACAAATATAATAAATATAAATAGAGAAAGTAAATAATTATAACTACTACAAATTGAATTATTACGTAATTATAAAATAATTTTAGTATAACCGTTTTAACAGGTTATTTCACGGTTAAGTTATTTTACAATTTAAGTAAGGTAGCCTGTGGGTTGATCCAAGAAAAAATAATGAAACGCGAAGCGCCATATTGTGCAAACACCCTAAACGGGTCCAAAATATCAATAGTCATGACAAATTTTGTGTCAGGACTTAGCTTGTGTTTATGGCTATAGATTGTTTTCTAAGCAGTGGTGTTTTTGATTTTATATAACTTAACATAACATAACAGTAATTTATAGTGGTTTATGGAGACTAGTGTCCCTGTGACAAACCACTCATATTTTGTTTAACCCAGTATCCAAATTTTGATAGTCGTATTTTAAATACTTTTACCGAATATGAATATATTGTTTGCTCATTGAGCTTATTCCAAAGATTAATTACTCTGGTGCTGAAGTAATTATTCTTTAGAGTGACCGTTACCTTCCTACAAAGCTTACATCCATGCCCTCTCTTTTACTTAAGGGTAAACTCAAAAAATGTTCAGGTTTTGGATTATCTCTTCCTGTTAAATTTTTGAACGTTTCTATGAGATCACCTCTACTTCTCCCTATCTCTAAATTTGTAAGCTTACATCTTCTTAATCCCTCTTCATAACACAAATTTAAGCTTACATCTTCTTAATCTCTCTTCATAACTTAAATTTCCAAGATCCTGTATCATAATTGTTGCTCTTCTCTGCACCCTGTCCAAAGTATCAATATCCTTCTTCATGTTGGGATTTCATATTTGAATGCAGTATTCCAGGTGGGGGCTCACCAATAATAAATGTGTTAGTTGTAAGCCAGAAACATTGGCAAATACCAAAGCGCAATTTTGTCGACAATAAAATGTAAATTCAATTCAATTTTAAGTTTATTGGTCATTTTATTAATAATTTTTATTAAAGTTTATTTAAAAATGTTGGATTTAAGATTGGGCATACATTTAATGAGCCTAGTTTATTTCTTTGGTGGAGTTTGTTTTAACCAATCAAAACACTATGTCAGACTCTTGATTTTAAATTAATGGAATCATTTTTATATTGAATTTTACTGAAATTATTTTATTTGAAATTTTTTTTGCTAATTAAAAATTAAATATTAAAATTATATTGCACGGGATAACATTTTTATAGTTTTTCTTGAAGCAAATTCATAGTCCAGTCTGAAATTTACATAAATCATTTAATCCAAAAGAATATAAAACAAAGAAACTGCAATATTGCATGTAATACAATTTCGAAACCAGTCGATTCTATTGGACATGGATACTGATGCAGACACTAAAATTGAAAGTTTAAGAATTCCAGAAAAAGAGAAGTATCAAGTGAAGTGGGTAATTAAATCCTTCCAAGAAATATTTAACGATGTCGATGAACATCGTAAGTTATCAGAAGAGAACTTTGATAAGTTTAAGAAAACCTTAACAGTTTTCAGTTCTATCTTGCCCAAAGTATCCGACTCTACACTCTTTGAAGTTGACGACATATTGTATCCTAATGAGGACATGCATTTGAAAATCATGTCAAGTACACTTTCGAAAGAAGCAGTGGAATATCTTGTCAAGAGATGCAAAAATTTGTTTTTAAGAATAGATTATCGGGTAGATCTAAAGAGATGCTATCGCATTGTAGATGCAGTGTGCTTGCAACTGTTTGACCATTCATTGGATGCAAGTATATTCCGACGTAAATTTAATTCTGTGCGATCAATATCTTATATGTGTCGAGCTTTAAAATTTCTAAAAATTGCTCTTGATAAAATGTGGACATTGAAGAAACTTGACATTGAAACAACAACGGTGATACTTACAAGGTTATCAGAATTAAACATTCCAGAACCAAAACACCCACAGAAGAAAAGATTGGCGTCCTGGTTACGTCGAATGAGCACATACATATTGGAGAGACTCGAACGGTGGGAACCATATTTAGAAGCGAAGAAATTGCTTGAAAATATGCAACAAACAAACTTCAGTACTCTTTTCATTAAGATTGGTTCATATTTTGATATTTCTTGTTTAATTAATCATTTTTACCAATACTTTACATCTGCCCAAAATGAACAGGAAAAAATGCAGCGTGCTATTGATATTCTCCAATCACAATTTTCAAATTATAGTGGTAAAAGTCCTAAACATATTTTGTCGGAACACATCATTTGTTCTTATTGTATGAAATGCATAAATTTTGTTTATGAAAACGAATTCAGCGATGTTATGAAACTCATCGATAGAAGGCATTGCAATGATATCGAACCATATATATCGAATGATGCAAACTGTCCACCTACAAATGATCGGCAAATATGTGATACCATCAAGCCCTCCACGATTTGCGAAAATGAAATTGATTATACCGTCGAGAAGTGTCTCGTTTATGATAATTTCCTCAAGACTTTATATGTGTTGTCTGTGATGTATAAAGCTTGTGTCAGGTTGAAAGAATCGTATTTGAAAAAAAAAGGAAATACCGATGATGTAGGGGGAGACTTTCATTTAAAACGTCATTATGCTATTGATAATTTTCTAATGGAGCGGTTCATTGATTCAACATACCGAAATACTTTACCATTACCATGGTGGTTCGAAACTGCGATTAAAAAATGTCCCTTTTTGTTTGTATCGAAGAACCATGAAAATATGATTGACGATTTAATCATGATGTGTAGTGGAGAGGAAATTGATGATGTAGCGAGAGAAAAACTTTATTTTGTCATATTCAATACTCCAACAAAGGCCAAGTTTTTTTGAAAGGATACTCAAAAAAGTTAAATAAAATTATAATTAAATTCTCATGAAATTATTAATTAAAAATGTTTTCAAATTGATCCCAGCAATCTCCATTTATCTACGGCAGACGCAAAACCGAAAATGTGTTAAATCAATCTAATCTTATTGTTCTTAAAACTTTTATTTTAATTCATTTGATTCAATTTTAATTTATTGTACTTCATTACTGTGTTATATTACGTCGTGACATAGTTTCTTTATTTGTCAAAAGACCGTTTCCTAAGTGGTATTTTTGATTTAAGTCGAAAACTAATTCCGATCGATATGAATATTTAATCAAGAAATTTATTCAAGTAATTATCACAACTTTGCTAATTAAATTCAATTCATTTTTAACAAATTGTAATTGGTTTCTTATCTATGACTGCTAGATTTTGTTAATTTTAAGATAAATCAATTTAAATTTGAATGAAAATCTGCCATCGTCTAAAAATTCATATATATTTTCATTTTTGATTTATTTAAAATTTTTGTTTAATTATAAATAATTTATAACACAAATTTGACATATCAAGCATCACTAGCTAAAGATCCAAGTAAATGAAAACTGTTATCAGATTTAGTTTAAAATTTTATAATTTATGTTACATTATAAACCATTTTTATACATGCCCCAGCATACATCTAGCTCAATATGCAATGCACAGTGACGATCATCTCAAAGACCACCAGGAATCTCAATAAAAATTTTTTTTAGTTATATTTTCATTTTCATTGCTGAATTTGCCAGATGTCGTTGCTTGTTAATTTTGAGTTAAATTTATAACTAGAAAAAATGTCATCGCTATTATCGATTCGCTAATAAATTTAAATATATTGTGTCAGTTTAAATTTATTTAAAAATTTTAAATAAATTGTATTTTAAATACCCTGACAACACATAATGACAATAACTCTACAGACCACTCAGAACTTAAAAAATAGTGCAATAAGAAGCATCACATCGATTTAACACCTTAACACGTAAACGGGTCCCAAAAACCGACTCACTGATAATGCCAGATTTTCAGGGCTGTTTTGTCGGTCCTGTGTGGACGGGGCTATTTTGATGGCTTTCAAAAGCTTATCAAATTATGAACGAGCTCTCAAGCGACTAGATTATTCATTCTATTTATTCTTCTATTGTCACCTTGGCAGTGGTGGTTCCATTGAAATATTAGAAAAAAAAATTTAAAGCTTGCTAACTAGTACATTAAATAATTATTCAGCGTATGAAAATAATTACAATTATTTAAATAAATAAACAAATAAAGAAGAAGTCAAAAAGAAAATTTTTATATCCTAATAATGTTATTATTAATTAGAAAAGTAATAGTAACAATAATTGCATGCTTATTTATAAAACGCAATAATCGTCAGCATATGTGTGCTGTTTACATTAAAAAAAACTGTTTCTGGCTCAACTAGGTGTCAAGTAAGACTTTTTAATGAGCCTAGTTTATTTGTTTGGAGTTTGTTTTAACAAATCAAAACACTATGTCAGACTCTTGATTTTAAATTTACAGAACAATTTTTATATTGAATTTTATTGAAATTAAATTTATTTTGCTAATTAAAAATTAAATATTAAAATTTAATTGCACGGGATATCATATTTATAGTTTTTTTTAAAAGCAAATTCATAGTGCGGTCTGAAATTTACTAAAATCATTAAATTCAAAGGAATATAAAACAAGAAACTGCAATATTGCATATAAAACAATTTCGAAACCAATCGATTCTATTGGATATGGATACTGATGCAGACACTGACGATGAACAAACCAACATTGAAAGTTTAAGAATTCCAGAAAAAGAGAAGGATTAAGTGCAGTGGGTAATTAAATCTTTCAAAGAAATAGTTAACGATGTCGATGAAAATCATAAGTTATCAGAAGAATGCTTTGATAAGTTTAAGAAAACCTCAAGAGTTTTAAGTTCTATCTTGCCTAAAGTATCCGACTCTACAATCTTTGAAGTTGACGACATATTGTATCCTAATGAGGACATGCATTTGAAAGTCATGTCAAGTACATTTTCGAAAGAAGCAGTGGAATATCTTATCAAGAGTTGCAAAAATTTGTTTTTAAGAATAGATTATCGGGTAGATCTAAAGAGATGCTATCGCATTGTAGATGCAGTGTGCTTGCAACTGTTTGACCATTCATTAGATAAGAGAATATTCCGACGTAAATTTAATTCTTTGCGATCAATATCTTATATGTGTCGAGCTTTAAAATTTCTAAAAATTGCTCTTGATAAAATGTGGACATTGAAGAAACATGACATTGAAACAACAACGGTGATACTTACAAGGTTATCAGAATTAAACATTCCAGAACCAAAACACCCACAGAAGAAAAGATTAGCATCCTGGTTACGTCGAATGAGCACATACATATTGGAGAGACTCGAACAGTGGGGACCATATTTGGAAGCGAAGAAATTTCTTAAAAATATGCAACAAACAAATTTCAGTACTTTTTTCATTAAGACTGGTCCATATTTTGATGATTCTTGTTTAATTAATCATTTTTACCAATACTTTACATCTGCCCAAAACGAACAGGAAATAATGCAGCGTGCTATTGATATTCTCCAGTCACAAATATCAATTTGTAAGTCTCAATCACCAAAACATATTTTGTCGGAATATATCATTAATTGTTATTGTTCCTATTGCATAAATTTTTTTGATGACAACGAATTCAGCGATGTTATGAAACTCATCGACAGAAGGCATTGCAATGATGTCGAACCATATATATCGAATGATACATCAACCATCAAGCCCTCCACGATTTGCGAAGATGAAATTGATTATACAGTCGAGAAGTATCTCGTTTATGATGATTTCCTCAAGACTTTATATGTGTTGTCTGTGATGTATAAAGCTTGTGTCAGGTTGAAAGAATCGTATTTGAAAATTGAAGGAAATACCGATGAAGTAGGGGGCTACTTTCATTTAATATATCATAATGCTATTGATGATTTTGTAATGGAGCGGTTAATTGATTCAACATACCGAAATACTTTACAATTACCATGGTGGTTCGAAACCACGATTAAAAAATGTCCCTTTTTGTTTATATCGAAAAACCATGAAAATATGATTGACGATTTAATCATGATGTTTAGTGGAGAGGAAATTGATGATGTAGCGAGAGAAAAACTTTTTTTTGTCATATGCAATAATCCAAGAAAAGCTAATTTGTTTGAAAGGATACTCAATCGTTAAATAAAATTATAGTTAAATTCTCATGAAATTATTAATTATATATGTCTTGAAATTGATCCCAGCAATCTCCATTTAACTACGGCAGCCGCAAAACCGAAAATGTTTTAAATCAATCTAATCTTATTGTTCTTGAAACAATTACATTTAATCAATTTTAATTCATTGTTAAAGTTAAAAATTCATGTTTTATTATTTTGTTCAAGCGATTTAAGTTGTAAAGCCTTGAGCCGATCATGGTACTTTAGCTGTCCAAAAGCAGGGATTGCCTTGATAAATTTTTTAGCATTGTATTGTTGATTTTACGAACATTTTTGGCAGCAAGAAAGCCCTTCCTTGCAACCAGTTTGAATGTTCACAGTTTGTGGAAACCGTTGGATAAACTGCATCAATTAATTCTGATACTGTAGAAACCAGGTTACAAAATTTTGATGAGAGTTGAATATTTCCTGAAGAATTGACATTTAATCTACCTTCTCCAATATCCAGTAGTTTGTTTGAAAATGTTGAGCACCATCATCTTCAAGATGTACTCTCATGTTTTGCTTTAAAGTAATCTTTTGTAAATGTCTCCACAAAAAGGAATGCTTTAAACATGCATGAATCTCATCGACCGGTGTTGACTTTGGTACGACAGGTAGAGTTTGACGAAAATCTCCACAGGAGTAACAGAGTTCCTTCCATCAAGATGTTATTTCCCCTCAAATCTCTAAGAGCAATGTCAAGGGCTTCGTTAACCTACTTGAGCGTCGTGGTGCATTCGTCCCAAACTATTAATTTACATGTTCTGAGGATTTGATTTGCTTATGTTGCAGGCAGGACTTTCTTGTCTGACTATGTCAAGTGGCAATTTATGGGCAGAATGGGCTGTCCTTTCCCCTTCCATTAACATTGCCGCAATTCCTGAAGAGGCAATGGAAACAGCAATTTTTCCCTTAGCCCTGATTTCAACCAAAATTAAATTGGTTAAAAATGTTTTTCCTGTACCTCCAGAAGCATCAAGGAAAATGATAACGCCTTGTTGTTATGCTAATCGATTAGTTTATACTATGCCAATAATTCATACAGTTTGGTGCGTTGTTGTAATATCTCAGAAGCTCTAGATGTAGTAGCTCTACCTCTGTTGTTCCGTAGTCAAGACTCACGCAGCTCTGATGTCTCAGAAGCTCTGAATGCAGCTGCCCTGTTGCGAAGCTTTGCAATTGTAGTATTCTGATCCTCTTGAAAATACAGTCATGGTCAAATTAAATTTTAGTGGTAAAATTAGTACAATGTAATTAGATAATAAATTATATTTGAAGTGCCCTGGCAACGTGACGACCATCAAAAGACTATCCAGAACATAAAAAACAACTGGAGTAGAAGCAAATCCTCGCACCCTAAACAGGTCCCAAATATCGAACTTTCCAGCGCGGAATCATCATAGTTTTCCACCGGACATGTATTTGGAGAGTACATGGTTTTCTAAACAGTGGTGTTTTTGACTTAAATTGATCAAAAATCAACTACGATCTGAATAAAAATTTAATTAAGAATTTTAATCAAGTAAATGTTACACTTTTTATTTGAATAATTATATATTTTCATACCCTAACTATGCTCGCCAGATGTCGCTGCTTATTAATTTTAGGATAAATTTACATTTGAAAAAAATCTGTCTTAAATAAATTTTCGTTTTTAATTTATTTAACAATACAATTGTTTTATTATAAAATAATTTAAAAAACAAATTTGATATATCAAGTGCCGCAGCTTTTGGTTATTTTAATTAAAATAATATTAATATAATAATATACAAATATAATAAATATAAATAGATAAAGTAAATAATTATAACTACTACAAATTGAATTATTACGTAATTATAAAATAATTTTAGTATAACCGTTTTAACAGGTTATTTCACGGTTAAGTTATTTTACAATTTAAGTAAGGTAGCCTGTGTGTGTTGATCCAAGAAAAAATAATGAAACGCGAAGCGCCATATTGTGCAAACACCCTAAACGGGTCCAAAATATCAATAGTCATGACAAATTTTGTGTCAGGACTTGGCTTGTGTTTATGGCTATAGATTGTTTTCTAAGCAGTGGTATTTTTGATTTTATATAACATAACTTAACATAACATAACAGTAATTTATAGTGGTTTATGGAGACTAGTGTCCGTGTGATAAACCACTCATATTTTGTTTAACCCAGTATCCAAATTTTGATAGTCGTATTTTAAATACTTTTACCGAATATGAATATATTGTTTGCTCATTGAGCTTATTCCAAAGTTTAATTACTCTGGTGCTGAAGTAATTATTCTTTAGAGTGACCGTTACCTTCCTATAAAGCTTACATCCATGCCCTCTCTTTTACTTAAGGGTAAACTCAAGAAATGTTCAGGTTTTAGATTATCTCTTCCTGTTAAATTTTTGAACGTTTCTATGAGATCACCTCTACTTCTCCCTATCTCTAAATTTGTAAGCTTACATCTTCTTAATCCCTCTTCATAACTCAAATTTAAGCTTACATCTTCTTAATCTCTCTTCATAACTTAAATTTCCAAGATCCTGTATCATAATTGTTGCTCTTCTCTGCACCCTGTCCAAAGTATCAATATCCTTCTTCATGTTGGGATTTCATATTTGAATGCAGTATTCCAGGTGGGGGCTCACCAATAATAAATGTGTTAGTTGTAAGCCAGAAACATTGGCAAATACCAAAGCGCAATTTTGTCGACAATAAAATGTAAATTCAATTCAATTTTAAGTTTATTGGTAATTTTATTAATAATTTTTTATTAAAGTTTATTTAAAAATGTTGGATTTAAGATTGTGCATACATTTAATGAGCCTAGTTTATTTCTTTGGTGGAGTTTGTTTTAATCAATCAAAACACTATGTCAGACTCTTGATTTTAAATTAATGGAATCATTTTTATATTGAATTTTACTGAAATTATTTTATTTGAAATTATTTTTGCTAATTAAAAATTAAATATTAAAATTATATTGCACGGGATAACATTTTTATAGTTTTTCTTGAAGCAAATTCATAGTCCAGTCTGAAATTTACATAAATCATTTAATTCAAAGCAATATAAAACAAAGAAACTGCAATATTGCATGTAAAACAATTTCGAAACCAGTCGATTCTATTAGACATGGATATTGATGCAGACACTAAAATTGAAAGTTTAAGAATTCCAGAAAAAAAGAATGATCAAGTGAAGTGGGTAATTAAATCCTTCCAAGAAATATTTAACGATATCGATGAAAATCGTAAGTTATCAGAAGAGAACTTTGATAAATTTAAGAAAACCTCAACAGTTTTTAGTTCTATCTTGCCTAAAGTATCCGACTCTACAATCTTTGAAGTTGACGACATATTGTATCCTAATGAGGACATGCAGTTGAAAGTCATGTCAAGTACATTTTCGAAAGAAGCAGTGGAATATCTTGTCAAGAGATGCAAAAATTTGTTTTTAAGAATAGATGATCGGGTAGATCTAAAGAGATGCTATCGCATTGTAGATGCAGTGTGCTTGCAACTGTTTGACCATTCATTAGATAAGAGAATATTCCGACGTAAATTTAATTCTTTGCGATCAATATCTTATATGTGTCGAGCTTTAAAATTTCTAAAAATTGCTCTTGATAAAATGTGGACATTGAAGAAACATGATATTGACACAGCAACGGAGATACTTACAAGGTTATCAGAATTAAACATTCCAGAACCAAAACACCCACAGAAGAAAAGATTGGCGTCCTGGTTACGTCGAATGAGCACATACATATTGGAGAGACTCGGACAGTGGGAACCATATTTAGAAGCGAAGAAATCACTTAAAAATATGCAACAAACAAATTTCAGTACTTTTTTCATTAAGATTGGTCCATGTTTTGATATTTCTTGTTTAATTAATCATTTTTACCAATACTTTACATCTGCCCAAAATGAACAGGAAAAAATGCAGCGTGCTATTGATATTCTCCAATCACAATTTTCAAATTTTAGCAGTGAAATGCCTCAACATATTTTGTCGGAACATATCATTTTTTCGTATTGTTTCGATTGTATAAATTTTTTTGATGAAAACGAATTCAGCTATGTTATGAAACTCATCGATAGAAGGCATTGCAATGATATCGAACCATATATATCGAATGATACAAACTGTCCACCTACAAATGATCGGCAAATATGTGATACCATCAAGCCATCCACGATTTGCGAAGATGAAATTGATTATACCGTCGAGAAGTGTCTCGTTTATGATAATTTCCTCAAGACTTTATATGTGTTGTCTGTGATGTATAAAGCTTATGTCAGGTTGAAAGAATCGTATTTGAAAAATGAAGGAAATACCGATGAAGTAGGGGGAGACTCTCATTTAATACTTCATGATTGGATTTATAATTTTCTAAAGAACCGGTTCATTGATTCAATATACCGAAGTACTTTACCATCACCATGGTGGTTTGAAACCATGATTAAAAAATGTCCCTTTTTGTTTGTATCGGAGAACCATGAAAATATGATTGACGATTTAATCATGATGTGTAGTGAAGAGGAAATTGATGATGTAGCGAGAGAAAAACTTTATTTTGTCATATTCAATACTCCAGCAAGGGCTAAGATTTTGGAATATGAGCTCAATCGTTTAATAAATTTATAATTAAATTCTCATGAAATTGTTATTTATAAATGTTTTCAAATTGATCCCAGCAATCTCCATTTATCTACGGCAGCCATAAAACTAAAAATGTTTTAAGTCAATCTAATCTTATTGTTCTTAAAACTTTTATTTAAGCCGATTTGAGCCGATCGTGGTACTTTAACTGTTCAAAAGCAAGGATGGCCTTGGAAATTTTTTTAAGATAATTTTCAATGTTCTCGATCAGGTATTTATGGTGAGGGTTCCACAGGTGAACCTTCTGACAGGCGTACTCAAGGAATGGTCTGACATATAAGCAGAAAGCTATGGAGAGAAGATTCTTGTCATTATAGGTGAATGATTTGAGATTCAGTCTTCAAGGGATCGCAGCTTTGTGTGTGATGTTGTCAATGTGAAGACGAAATTTTAAGTCTGAGTCCATGACGACACCAATTTGTCGTTACAAGTTAATTTAAAGTTAAGTCAATATATACTTGAAAAACTCTGTTACGGCTAACAAATTTAAATTAAATTATTTGTATTAATTTATCTAAATTATTGAATTAAATTATTTGTTTTAATTTATTTAAATTTAAAAACGTTTGTTTTATTATAAAACACTTTGATGCTTGCGGTCGGAGACATCCAACTTTCTCAGCATCCCCATTCCGAGGAACAAGTTTGAAGCCATTCATTCAAGTTAACCGCCCCTCAGCCATGGAATGCCCTACCGGCTGACCTCAGGGCCACTGCATCGTTCAACTAATTCAAGGCCATCTTCAAGACATGCCTCGTTCCATTGCAGCCAAGGATGAAGCGTCCCTGACACTTATGGATCTCTGCAAATGAACTTAATATTATTATTTTTTATTGTTTGGAGATAGATTGTTTTCTAACCAGTGGTTCTTGTTTTGGTGTTATGCTGACGGAACTTAAATCCGATCGCAATGAACGTTTGATTAAAGTTTTATTCCAGTTATAATAATAATAATAATTGCGATAACTAGCGTTATATCAGATTATTTCACGATGAATTGCAATTTTAACTACAAATGAACTAATAAATAAAATAAAAAATAAAATAAATAAAAATAAACTGCATAATTAATTAATTATGAATTATTCCAATTAAGCTCCAATTATTCATCTTCTAATCCATACGACTTCTAAAGATTATTACTTCAAATGGAATCTGAGGTAAACGCTTCATCTTCATTATTCGGCCCATGTCCTTGGCATGTCCTGGTGTTTCAATTGGAATTTAAAAATAAAATACATTGAAAATTGTTAATTAAACATTGTAGGGAATTTAAGATAGGGAAACAATTAAAATAAAATAAAATAAATAAATAAATAACAAGTCAAAAAATAAATTTTAATTTAATAATAGTATTAATATTAATATCATTTTATTATAATGATATAATAATTTATATAATAATAATAATAATAATAATAATATTATACTTAATATTAATAATGAAATATGTTTATTTGTATTTTAAAAAGGTGTAATAGATTCGTCCACTAGATGTTTCATTGGATTATGAATAATTAAAAATTAATAATTTGATATACCAAGAGTCATAGCCGTTTTCTAGCTCAGGCTTGTCAAACACTTGATGAGGCCCTTTTCATTTGGCCCTCGCAAAGTTTACCGCAATGAATTCATTTAACTGCAAAAATTTTAGTTTAAACGTTACAATCAACAACTGTCTATAAAATTTAATTAACTCAGTGAAATGAAAAAGTTGCAACGATTTTAATTACTGCAGTAATTTTTCTTTGCAGATCAATTATCCGAAGAATTCACGTTCTTTGTATTTTGTTTCGTATTATTTCGGTTTGCAAACTCATCACTCAGCCGTATGAGGGCATCGAGTGCTTCATTGCAAAACTTACCTTGTGAGAGTAACGGTCGTACAAACATTTGATAAAAATTTAGGAAAAACCTGCTTTAATGAACATCAAAAATGTACATATTAACATTAAATCATATTAGGTATTAATATCTTGCCAATCTTAAAGGCTATTGTAGCAATAAATGAAAATATTTTATTTTGGTTTCATTTCATGTTGATTCATCAGGTTTTTGAATAATTTGAAGAAAAAGGTTAAAAACCCTGTCAGCGCAACAAGCACCGAAGTACCCCCAAGAACCTTAAAAACAGCGGGACGAGAAGCTTTATGTCGAGCAAACCTTTCACCTTTAAAACGGTTCCAAAAACTGATTTTTTTAGAAATTGCCTAATCAGTGCTTAGATTTTCCATTTGGCGATAGATCGTTTCCTAAGCAGTGGTGTTTCTGACTTAAGATGATGGAACCTAACTCCGATTGTAATGAGCATTTAATTAAGAGTGTTTTGTTTAAGTTAATATAAAAGTTTTATTATTTAAAAAATTATGTAATAGTTATATTTTTAGTTTTCTAACTACGTTCACCAGATATCGTTGCCTATCACATTACACATCAATTTGTTTTTTCTTTTAAATCTATCGCTTATCACTTTAAATATATTATCATAAATTATATTCTATTACAAATCAATTTGGTATATGCTCGGCAGTTTCTTTAGGTACCTATAACCACACCTATATCATACCTCACCATAGCTATACCATACCTATACCACACCTATACCATACCGCCCATAACCTTACCTCATGACCCTATAAATCCACGAAGAACTAATAAATGTCACTGCCTGTGACTTAACAAGTTATTAAGAAATAGGCAATATGCAAATGTATCAGCCCATCTGCATTTACCATAACGATTTTACGCCGTTAGTTTTTAATATAAACGTTTTAACAGACTAATTCATGTTGAAACGCAATTCGATTAATAGTGAACTAATGTCAAATAAACAAATCAAGTAATTGGTAATAAACCAAATAGTTATTACAAATATAATTTAATAAGATAATTATTACAAATTAATTAGTTACTGAAATAATGAGTATTAATATTATTGAGTATTAATAGAAGCATCTATTTGTCAATTACTAGTCCACACGACCTCCAAATACTATCGTACGAAAATTATATGTTGTATCGCTTGTATAAATGAAAACAACAGCGAAACTAAAAGTCTTTATTTACAACAAAACACGTCTTCTTGTTTTTAACTAATTCGTATCAATTGTATGTAGCAACTCCAGAACTCCAAACGAACCGCTCTCTAGCTTCGCAAGTAGGCACTAGCCTTTAGGCACATACAGGTGTGCTAGCTACGTAACACCTCCCCCTTCAGTAAAAGTCGTCGGTTCAACTGCTGACGAATTCTTTCTGATCTTCGTGGCATAGTCAGAGAAGGGAACCGTACTTCGGGTCTGGGTTCTTTAATCGTTCTTTGCCCTCTTCTTGGCGTAGGTTCTTGTAATTGTCTTGGTCGCTCAGACGTTGGTTTCACTATCAGGGATGGATGTACAACCACTGGATCTCCAGGATCAGCATCCTGTTCAACACCGTATCTGTGGCGAATTTGATCAATGTGCCTCTTCCACAAATATCCCTGCCTTAAAGATTTGACTACAAACAATCTTGGACCCAGAATCTGTTGAATTATAGCCGATACCCATCTTGGTTGTCGATCTCTATGAGGTCCAAAGTATTTTGCGTAGCAAGGCGATCCTACCGCGAATCGCTCTTTGTTTTTTCTTTGTGTAAGAGCTACTTCTTTTGTCAGGAGCGACGGAGATGGGCGAAGGACATCGACTCTCGCCCGTATTTGTCTGCCGTTTAGCAGTTCACAGGGCGACAAACCAGATTCCAAAGGATCTGTCTGAATCGTGCAGACATTGGAAAATTCCAATTCCTTCTCTGCATCATCAAATATTTTATCTTCACCCGAAGGTAACCGACTTAGCGCATCTGCGTTCCCGTGTTCAGACGTTTTCCTGTATTCAATTGTATAATTGTACTGTTGCAGTATAAGGGCCCAGCGCGTCAGCCGATTCAAAGTAAGTTTTGGCACTGCTTTATTTGGATCAAATAAAACCAAGAGTGGCTTGTGATCAGTTACTAAGATGAATTTCCTGCCGTAGAGATATGGATGGAATTTTTGTACTGCGTATATTATTGAGAGAGCTTCCTTATGAATTTGACTGTATTTGCTTTGGCTTTCGGACAAAAGCTTTGAAACGTTGAATATGGGTCTTTCAGATCCATCTGGATAACGGTGAAATAATACTGCTTCCAAACCTACTTCGGATGCATCACATGCAATTCCAACTTGTAACTTTGGATCAAAGTGGGCCAGTTGAACTCGTTTCAGCAGTAATTCTTTCAATCT
The DNA here is from genome assembly GCA_021613335.1 of Whitmania pigra. Lineage (NCBI taxonomy): Eukaryota > Metazoa > Annelida > Clitellata > Hirudinida > Haemopidae > Whitmania > Whitmania pigra. Next base: position 587,821 of record JAJTWR010000404.1, on the reverse strand, counting down.
GTTGAACGATTTTTCTTGATTCGGTCCCCAAAACCATTTGATATTCTTGCGAGTCAAAGAATACAGGGGTTCAGCAACCGTAGACAAATCTGGTATGAATTTGTGGTAAAATTGTATCGAACCCAAAAACGATTTCAGTTCCGAAATATTTACTGGTCTGGACATGGAAGCTACGGCATCAACTTTTCCTCCAGGACCAACACCTTCTCTTGACAATGTATGGCCAAGATAATCTAAAGATTCTTGTGCAAAACAACATTTCTCTTGGTTACATTTTAAGCCACTGTCTTGTAGTTTCTGTAGTGTATTCTTTAGATTTTGTAGATGTTCCTGTTCGGTCGCGCCTCCTATTAGTATGTCATCCAGATATACCACCACTCCAGGTAGGTCACTGGTCAAATTATCCATGATTTCCTGGAAATACCCAGGCGCTGAACTTATGCCGAACGGAAGTCTTGTTTGTAGGAATACACCTCTAGGTGTGCTAAGGGCAAGACGTCGTTGACTCTCGGGACCAAGTTTTATTTGATTGTAGGCGTCCGCTAAATCAATTTTTGTAAAAAATTTACTTCCGGATAATTTCCTAATAAGGTCCTCGGGTAATGGCATTTGGTGTCGGTGAGTTTCTAGCTGTGAATTTACTGTGACAGCGTAATCCCCACACACACGCAATTTGACCTTTGAACCCGATCCTTTCTTCCGAATTGGTACAATTGGAGTTCCCCAATCATTGAATTTGGTTGGTATCCAAATTCCTTTCTGAATTCCAGCTTCTAAAGCTTGATTCAAATCCTCCATGATAGCGAATGGCACCGTCCTTGGTTTCTTAAAAAGCGGCACGGCCTCCTCCTTGAATTTGATTTCCAGTTCACAATCTTTAAGCAAACCTAATCCTGGCTGAAATAATTCCTCGAATTTCTGGCAGAGATCGCGACACTTTTTTTGGACGTCGTTTGCATTCAAGTTTGAATGTATCTCTTCATTCTGTACAAGACATATTCTCTGAGATTCCTGAAGCTTTTTACTCAAGTCTACCTGCAACTGTAACATTGCGACTCTTCCCAACAAATTCAGTTGTTTTGGAGTCACGTTGAATGTTATGTATGTTATGTTTTCCTTCTCTGGCATGGATGCGTCAATCTTGAACGAACCGTAAATTGGTAGAACATCACCTGTAACCGACCTGTATTCAATTGAATTTCTTTGGAGTTTTGGGCAGCCTAATTCGGTCCATATTGTCTTCGAAATAAAACTGTCGCGTGTACCGCTGTCCAACTCGAATTCATAAAGTTTCTTGCCAAGTTGTATCTTTTGTAAGAGCGGATCATTATCATGCATTCTTTTGATTATTTGCACGACGTTTCGTGGTTTCTTCTGGAAACACACTCTTTCGTAATGGCCTTTCCTTCCACAAAAATTACAAACAACACCAGTCTTCTTACATTTGTCGGCCCAATGTTCCGCACTACCACACCTGTAACAATTGTAACGCTTTGTAGGGTGTGCATTGTCTCGCTTGAATGTTTTGCTGGTATCGTATCTTTTGCTTGAAATGTCTTTTCTTTGAAATGGAGTCTGTTCTCCTCTCTTGGCGTGAGCTATCTGTTCCGGTTTCAACTGAATAGCCTGAATTGACTCCGAAGTCGAATGGTGTACTGTGTCTTTGGCCACGGTGGCCGCTCCTTCGATCTCATTTGCCACTTCCACTGCTTTAGCAAAAGATAGTTCCTCTTCTGGGATTCTAAACAATGCTTTCAGAACTGCTTCATTTTGAATGCTGCATATAAAATTTGTTCGGAGCGCCTCGTCCAATGGATTTTTAATGCTCGAGAAATCGCACGTGACCGCTCCTTGACGAATCCGAGTTGCGAGCTCTTGTACCGACTCACCTGGTTTTCTTTTCCCATTAGTCCAAAATTTGTATCTTTCTCGTATTACAAAAGTAGCCGGATTGAATAACTTTTCCATGTTCAAGACTATTTGTTCGTAATTCATGTCATTTGCATTTCTGGGCGGTTGCAATTGCGTAGCCAAAGTTTCAAGCATTTTATATATTTCTGGACTTTGGTTTGTAAGAAAAACCTGGGCTGCTTTGCCTTTAGCGATTGAATTTGCCAACAGAAATGTATCAAACCTTTTGATGTAATCCTTGAATAATTCTTTCTCTGGTTGAAAAGGCTCGAACTTTTGTATAGAAGACGTCGTATTTCCTTGTTGAAAAGTTTGTAGCATTTGTATCATTCTTCTTTCACTTTCTGCTGTTTGTTTCGCCAACATTTCAGCAAACAACTGAACAATTTCTTTCAATTCCGACATTTTCTTTAACCGAAAGTAACCGTGACAGAAATTGAAACCTCGTAGACTTTTACTTCAGAAACAACTGTCGACTGCGCCACTTGTTGTATCGCTTGTATAAATGAAAACAACAGCGAAACTAAAAGTCTTTATTTACAACAAAACACGTCTTCTTGTTTTTAACTAATTCGTATCAATTGTATGTAGCAACTCCAGAACTCCAAACGAACCGCTCTCTAGCTTCGCAAGTAGGCACTAGCCTTTAGGCACATACAGGTGTGCTAGCTACGTAACAAACATTGCCGCAATTCCTGAAGAGGCAATGGAAACAGCAATTTTTCCCTTAGCCCTGATTTCAACCAAAATTAAATTGGTTAAAAATGTTTTTCCTGTAGCTCCAGAAGCATCAAGGAAAATGATAACGCCTTGTTGTTATGCTAATCGATTAGTTTATACTATGCCAATAATTCATACAGTTTGGTGCGTTGTTGTAATATCTCAGAAGCTCTAGATGTAGTAGCTCTACCTCTGTTGTTCCGTAGTCAAGACTCACGCAGCTCTGATGTCTCAGAAGCTCTGAATGCAGCTGCCCTGTTGCGAAGCTTTGCAATTGTAGTATTCTGATCCTCTTGAAAATACAGTCATGGTCAAATTAAATTTTAGTGGTAAAATTAGTACAATGTAATTAGATAATAAATTATATTTGAAGTGCCCTGGCAACGTGACGACCATCAAAAGACTATCCAGAACATAAAAAACAACTGGAGTAGAAGCAAATCCTCGCACCCTAAACAGGTCCCAAATATCGAACTTTCCAGCGCGGAATCATCATAGTTTTCCACCGGACATGTATTTGGAGAGTACATGGTTTTCTAAACAGTGGTGTTTTTGACTTAAATTGATCAAAAATCAACTACGATCTGAATAAAAATTTAATTAAGAATTTTAATCAAGTAAATGTTACACTTTTTATTTGAATAATTATATATTTTCATACCCTAACTATGCTCGCCAGATGTCGCTGCTTATTAATTTTAGGATAAATTTACATTTGAAAAAAATCTGTCTTAAATAAATTTTCGTTTTTAATTTATTTAACAATACAATTGTTTTATTATAAATAATTTAAAAAACAAATTTGATATATCAAGTGCCGCAGCTTTTGGTTATTTTAATTAAAATAATATTAATATAATAATATACAAATATAATAAATATAAATAGATAAAGTAAATAATTATAACTACTACAAATTGAATTATTACGTAATTATAAAATAATTTTAGTATAACCGTTTTAACAGGTTATTTCACGGTTAAGTTATTTTACAATTTAAGTAAGGTAGCCTGTGTGTGTTGATCCAAGAAAAAATAATGAAACGCGAAGCGCCATATTGTGCAAACACCCTAAACGGGTCCAAAATATCAATAGTCATGACAAATTTTGTGTCAGGACTTGGCTTGTGTTTATGGCTATAGATTGTTTTCTAAGCAGTGGTATTTTTGATTTTATATAACATAACTTAACATAACATAACAGTAATTTATAGTGGTTTATGGAGACTAGTGTCCGTGTGATAAACCACTCATATTTTGTTTAACCCAGTATCCAAATTTTGATAGTCGTATTTTAAATACTTTTACCGAATATGAATATATTGTTTGCTCATTGAGCTTATTCCAAAGTTTAATTACTCTGGTGCTGAAGTAATTATTCTTTAGAGTGACCGTTACCTTCCTATAAAGCTTACATCCATGCCCTCTCTTTTACTTAAGGGTAAACTCAAGAAATGTTCAGGTTTTAGATTATCTCTTCCTGTTAAATTTTTGAACGTTTCTATGAGATCACCTCTACTTCTCCCTATCTCTAAATTTGTAAGCTTACATCTTCTTAATCCCTCTTCATAACTCAAATTTAAGCTTACATCTTCTTAATCTCTCTTCATAACTTAAATTTCCAAGATCCTGTATCATAATTGTTGCTCTTCTCTGCACCCTGTCCAAAGTATCAATATCCTTCTTCATGTTGGGATTTCATATTTGAATGCAGTATTCCAGGTGGGGGCTCACCAATAATAAATGTGTTAGTTGTAAGCCAGAAACATTGGCAAATACCAAAGCGCAATTTTGTCGACAATAAAATGTAAATTCAATTCAATTTTAAGTTTATTGGTAATTTTATTAATAATTTTTTATTAAAGTTTATTTAAAAATGTTGGATTTAAGATTGTGCATACATTTAATGAGCCTAGTTTATTTCTTTGGTGGAGTTTGTTTTAATCAATCAAAACACTATGTCAGACTCTTGATTTTAAATTAATGGAATCATTTTTATATTGAATTTTACTGAAATTATTTTATTTGAAATTATTTTTGCTAATTAAAAATTAAATATTAAAATTATATTGCACGGGATAACATTTTTATAGTTTTTCTTGAAGCAAATTCATAGTCCAGTCTGAAATTTACATAAATCATTTAATTCAAAGCAATATAAAACAAAGAAACTGCAATATTGCATGTAAAACAATTTCGAAACCAGTCGATTCTATTAGACATGGATATTGATGCAGACACTAAAATTGAAAGTTTAAGAATTCCAGAAAAAAAGAATGATCAAGTGAAGTGGGTAATTAAATCCTTCCAAGAAATATTTAACGATATCGATGAAAATCGTAAGTTATCAGAAGAGAACTTTGATAAATTTAAGAAAACCTCAACAGTTTTTAGTTCTATCTTGCCTAAAGTATCCGACTCTACAATCTTTGAAGTTGACGACATATTGTATCCTAATGAGGACATGCAGTTGAAAGTCATGTCAAGTACATTTTCGAAAGAAGCAGTGGAATATCTTGTCAAGAGATGCAAAAATTTGTTTTTAAGAATAGATGATCGGGTAGATCTAAAGAGATGCTATCGCATTGTAGATGCAGTGTGCTTGCAACTGTTTGACCATTCATTAGATAAGAGAATATTCCGACGTAAATTTAATTCTTTGCGATCAATATCTTATATGTGTCGAGCTTTAAAATTTCTAAAAATTGCTCTTGATAAAATGTGGACATTGAAGAAACATGACATTGACACAGCAACGGAGATACTTACAAGGTTATCAGAATTAAACATTCCAGAACCAAAACACCCACAGAAGAAAAGATTGGCGTCCTGGTTACGTCGAATGAGCACATACATATTGGAGAGACTCGGACAGTGGGAACCATATTTAGAAGCGAAGAAATCACTTAAAAATATGCAACAAACAAATTTCAGTACTTTTTTCATTAAGATTGGTCCATGTTTTGATATTTCTTGTTTAATTAATCATTTTTACCAATACTTTACATCTGCCCAAAATGAACAGGAAAAAATGCAGCGTGCTATTGATATTCTCCAATCACAATTTTCAAATTTTAGCAGTGAAATGCCTCAACATATTTTGTCGGAACATATCATTTTTTCGTATTGTTTCGATTGTATAAATTTTTTTGATGAAAACGAATTCAGCTATGTTATGAAACTCATCGATAGAAGGCATTGCAATGATATCGAACCATATATATCGAATGATACAAACTGTCCACCTACAAATGATCGGCAAATATGTGATACCATCAAGCCATCCACGATTTGCGAAGATGAAATTGATTATACCGTCGAGAAGTGTCTCGTTTATGATAATTTCCTCAAGACTTTATATGTGTTGTCTGTGATGTATAAAGCTTATGTCAGGTTGAAAGAATCGTATTTGAAAAATGAAGGAAATACCGATGAAGTAGGGGGAGACTCTCATTTAATACTTCATGATTGGATTTATAATTTTCTAAAGAACCGGTTCATTGATTCAATATACCGAAGTACTTTACCATCACCATGGTGGTTTGAAACCATGATTAAAAAATGTCCCTTTTTGTTTGTATCGGAGAACCATGAAAATATGATTGACGATTTAATCATGATGTGTAGTGAAGAGGAAATTGATGATGTAGCGAGAGAAAAACTTTATTTTGTCATATTCAATACTCCAGCAAGGGCTAAGATTTTGGAATATGAGCTCAATCGTTTAATAAATTTATAATTAAATTCTCATGAAATTGTTATTTATAAATGTTTTCAAATTGATCCCAGCAATCTCCATTTATCTACGGCAGCCATAAAACTAAAAATGTTTTAAGTCAATCTAATCTTATTGTTCTTAAAACTTTTATTTAAGCCGATTTGAGCCGATCGTGGTACTTTAACTGTTCAAAAGCAAGGATGGCCTTGGAAATTTTTTTAAGATAATTTTCAATGTTCTCGATCAGGTATTTATGGTGAGGGTTCCACAGGTGAACCTTCTGACAGGCGTACTCAAGGAATGGTCTGACATATAAGCAGAAAGCTATGGAGAGAAGATTCTTGTCATTATAGGTGAATGATTTGAGATTCAGTCTTCAAGGGATCGCAGCTTTGTGTGTGATGTTGTCAATGTGAAGACGAAATTTTAAGTCTGAGTCCATGACGACACCAATTTGTCGTTACAAGTTAATTTAAAGTTAAGTCAATATATACTTGAAAAACTCTGTTACGGCTAACAAATTTAAATTAAATTATTTGTATTAATTTATCTAAATTATTGAATTAAATTATTTGTTTTAATTTATTTAAATTTAAAAACGTTTGTTTTATTATAAAACACTTTGATGCTTGCGGTCGGAGACATCCAACTTTCTCAGCATCCCCATTCCGAGGAACAAGTTTGAAGCCATTCATTCAAGTTAACCGCCCCTCAGCCATGGAATGCCCTACCGGCTGACCTCAGGGCCACTGCATCGTTCAACTAATTCAAGGCCATCTTCAAGACATGCCTCGTTCCATTGCAGCCAAGGATGAAGCGTCCCTGACACTTATGGATCTCTGCAAATGAACTTAATATTATTATTTTTTATTGTTTGGAGATAGATTGTTTTCTAACCAGTGGTTCTTGTTTTGGTGTTATGCTGACGGAACTTAAATCCGATCGCAATGAACGTTTGATTAAAGTTTTATTCCAGTTATAATAATAATAATAATTGCGATAACTAGCGTTATATCAGATTATTTCACGATGAATTGCAATTTTAACTACAAATGAACTAATAAATAAAATAAAAAATAAAATAAATAAAAATAAACTGCATAATTAATTAATTATGAATTATTCCAATTAAGCTCCAATTATTCATCTTCTAATCCATACGACTTCTAAAGATTATTACTTCAAATGGAATCTGAGGTAAACGCTTCATCTTCATTATTCGGCCCATGTCCTTGGCATGTCCTGGTGTTTCAATTGGAATTTAAAAATAAAATACATTGAAAATTGTTAATTAAACATTGTAGGGAATTTAAGATAGGGAAACAATTAAAATAAAATAAATAAATAAATAAATAACAAGTCAAAAAATAAATTTTAATTTAATAATAGTATTAATATTAATATCATTTTATTATAATGATATAATAATTTATATAATAATAATAATAATAATAATAATATTATACTTAATATTAATAATGAAATATGTTTATTTGTATTTTAAAAAGGTGTAATAGATTCGTCCACTAGATGTTTCATTGGATTATGAATAATTAAAAATTAATAATTTGATATACCAAGAGTCATAGCCGTTTTCTAGCTCAGGCTTGTCAAACACTTGATGAGGCCCTTTTCATTTGGCCCTCGCAAAGTTTACCGCAATGAATTCATTTAACTGCAAAAATTTTAGTTTAAACGTTACAATCAACAACTGTCTATAAAATTTAATTAACTCAGTGAAATGAAAAAGTTGCAACGATTTTAATTACTGCAGTAATTTTTCTTTGCAGATCAATTATCCGAAGAATTCACGTTCTTTGTATTTTGTTTCGTATTATTTCGGTTTGCAAACTCATCACTCAGCCGTATGAGGGCATCGAGTGCTTCATTGCAAAACTTACCTTGTGAGAGTAACGGTCGTACAAACATTTGATAAAAATTTAGGAAAAACCTGCTTTAATGAACATCAAAAATGTACATATTAACATTAAATCATATTAGGTATTAATATCTTGCCAATCTTAAAGGCTATTGTAGCAATAAATGAAAATATTTTATTTTGGTTTCATTTCATGTTGATTCATCAGGTTTTTGAATAATTTGAAGAAAAAGGTTAAAAACCCTGTCAGCGCAACAAGCACCGAAGTACCCCCAAGAACCTTAAAAACAGCGGGACGAGAAGCTTTATGTCGAGCAAACCTTTCACCTTTAAAACGGTTCCAAAAACTGATTTTTTTAGAAATTGCCTAATCAGTGCTTAGATTTTCCATTTGGCGATAGATCGTTTCCTAAGCAGTGGTGTTTCTGACTTAAGATGATGGAACCTAACTCCGATTGTAATGAGCATTTAATTAAGAGTGTTTTGTTTAAGTTAATATAAAAGTTTTATTATTTAAAAAATTATGTAATAGTTATATTTTTAGTTTTCTAACTACGTTCACCAGATATCGTTGCCTATCACATTACACATCAATTTGTTTTTTCTTTTAAATCTATCGCTTATCACTTTAAATATATTATCATAAATTATATTCTATTACAAATCAATTTGGTATATGCTCGGCAGTTTCTTTAGGTACCTATAACCACACCTATATCATACCTCACCATAGCTATACCATACCTATACCACACCTATACCATACCGCCCATAACCTTACCTCATGACCCTATAAATCCACGAAGAACTAATAAATGTCACTGCCTGTGACTTAACAAGTTATTAAGAAATAGGCAATATGCAAATGTATCAGCCCATCTGCATTTACCATAACGATTTTACGCCGTTAGTTTTTAATATAAACGTTTTAACAGACTAATTCATGTTGAAACGCAATTCGATTAATAGTGAACTAATGTCAAATAAACAAATCAAGTAATTGGTAATAAACCAAATAGTTATTACAAATATAATTTAATAAGATAATTATTACAAATTAATTAGTTACTGAAATAATGAGTATTAATATTATTGAGTATTAATAGAAGCATCTATTTGTCAATTACTAGTCCACACGACCTCCAAATACTATCGTACGAAAATTATATTACTATCACCACTGTTGTAAATGTTTCAACTTCTTTATTTGGTCATCCAGTATTACTTTGGCTATGGTGCTTTCACTGGAATTTTACATAATTACATTGAAAATGTGCTAATTAGTAAATTAAACAATTCTTTAAGATTATTCAAGATAGGAAAATAACTATAATGAAATAAATAATAAGTTTTAAACAACTAGACGAAATAGAACTTAATAGTGTAATGTCCAATTAATTTTTTGTGACAGATTATTTATGCGAAACAGGGCTTGCCATTTTAAGGTTTCATATTTTTTTAGAGTCGATAATTATTTATTTTGTTTAATTGGTTTTGGAAAAATGTCAAATTAGTCGAGAATATTTTGAGCGAAAATTCCACAACTAAGTTTATAAAATTTTCCAATTAAATCGGAGTAACAATTATTTTGACCTTATTTTTTTTACAGACATTTATTTAAATTTTAAGTATTAAGAAATATATTGGAAACCATCTTTGAAATAAATTTATTTTAATTTTGAAAATAATTCTCGAAATAAATTCATAATTTCAACAATTTTCGAAATAATTGCACAAAACTGTAAAATAACAAGATTAAACATTTACAGAGAGAAATGCAAACATGCTAAAACCATGACTGATGCACCAGGAAGAAATATATAGGCATAATTAAGTTCTGAAGAGTAAGCCACCCAGCAAAGTGCATTAACGTCATTCACTCCATGAATTCCTTCATTCTGTCACACGCACCAATCCTCATCCAACTTAACAAATAATTCATAAAAAGTATTAATAACCGTCAAATTTCTTTATTATAAAATAATTTCTTTAATTCTTTCGCTAGATGTCGAGCGTCGTCGTCAATCCAGTGCGATTTCAAAGTCTCAGACACACTAAGGCACAGGGTCAGAGTTCGAATCCTGGAAAAGGCAGAAACGATTCAAACTTTTCAAGATGACTAAAATCAGTTGCATAAAGGATGGATTGAAAAAGGTTTTTTTTCGCGCCAAAACTTAGCACCGTCCAGAGCACCGAAAACAGAGAAGGTAAATGGGATAGCGAAACAATAGAGAGGTTGAACGCTTCAACATCTAACAGATGTACGTACGCATCTATGTGATTTTTAAAATAAATATTCACAATTTGAAAAATTTCATTTGTCTGTTGGTTCGAGCGTCCATGATTTATGCACGTAAAGTAATAATAACAATAATCAGAATAAAGAATAATATAATATTATAATGATAACAACAATAATAACAACGGTAATATTAATAGTTATAAATAACAAGTTGCATAATTCATGAATGCATGAGTATGTTAATATTAGTTAGAATACGGATAGCCTAGTGTTGACACGGTGATGTGGTTATCTTAAGGCACTTTTCTTAAAAACGAAGAATGAAAGTAAACATTGGTTTAAAATACAGAAAAACATTTTAAAATTTAAAGGCATAATTATAATATAATACCATAATATTTGAAAGTATTTAAAGTCATTAAGGATGAAAATCGTTAAGGAGTTATCACGAAGGCACACGATCTAAAAGCACACTGTGACGTGGGATTGGTCGAAAAACGGAAAACAGAAATCGGCCAGCCAATCAGATAGCAGGGTTGGTGAATACATTTACCCTTCAAGGGTTCACAATAGTTTTAAGCTGGGAGTCGAACAAGCGACCTAAAAGTCCATTAATTCATGTTATTATTTTTTCTTCAATCGTATTGGAACCAGCCTGGTAATCTCCCACATCCACAACATCAACTTCTCCATCGCTTTCCTCGTCTTCACAAGATGCAGAGTCTTCAGGAACTTTCGTGGCAGAGGCCCAGACGGAGTCATCGTTTTGGCAAGAATGACGATTCTGTCTAAAGACGTCCAGATTGATTCTGCGTTCTGGCCCCATTTTTAGCGATTCGCCTGACTTGGGGTCACCTTCGTTCATTGGCTCCAAGAATCGACCTGACCTACTTTTGTCGAGTGAAACTTGCTTGTAGTCGAAGCCTTGACATAATTTCTGACTCTTTTCTTCGATCCGATTGGTTGTTCCAGGCGATACACCCGTGTTTCTGCTGGGTTCAGATTTGCAGATAGGTTGAAATGATTTTTTGCAACTTCCATCGTATCTTTTGATGGTGCCACATGACTTGTCGACGGAGCAATTGTCGAGCATGAAGTTGTTGTTGATGTCCGATCCTTTGATATCTGTTGATTTACGAAACTCCAAGAAATCATCTGCTCTTAAGTTTAAGATTTTCTTTCCGAATTCCTCGAGGATCTTGCTGGAAAAGGGCGTTCCGGACGCCGTCGATCCGCTCTGGAAGAAGAGGTCGATTTGATGTTGTTGCTGATCGGAAAAACTATCGGGTCTGGTTGCAATCTGCCGATGAAACGATAAAAGGAATTGATAATGAATTTCAGAAGAGCGGATGAAAACGGGCGGATGAATATCTGCATGAAATCGAATTTAGATTATCAAAAGCTCTAGACATCCACGCAGAGAGTGTCTCCGGGTGAAATCGGAGATTTGCAAACCCGAGACAGAAACAAAAATGAGAAAATAAGAAATCACTACTATCTTTTCGCGTTTTTAAGATTATTTTTTAAACTTTGTTTTCATCGCCAACCTCGTCGATAGGAAGCTTCTCCTCGCCGGCGAATCGGCTCGAGTCGCACTTCATTTCATCCGATTTCTTCTTAGAAGGATTGCCGACAAATCGGTCGCGCTGGCCGTCGTGGTCGCCGTAATGTTTCGATGATGGTTTTCCAAATGGCGTCCAGATAGATGAAGGTTTTCGGTGAACAAGATTATTCACGGTGTTATCGGTTAATCTTCCAGTTCTGACGTCATCGTCAGCGTCATTTACTTCGTCTCCGGAGATTTTCAAGCGCTCCGATTGGTCGTTACGTTGCGCCAGGCAACGCCCCGGAGAGGAGTTTCGTCCCCTCTCGCGATTGGCTGGTTTTCTCTCGTGATCGCTCGTGTACTCCCTTCCGGCTTGGAATTTTACGTCGTTGTTGTATTGGCGGTAGTAATAGTAATAGTAGCTGTTGTTGCGCAATTTCGTGTAATCCATCAACTGTTCGGCGTCGGAATCGCTCAGTTTCGACGCCAACTTGTTGCAGCTGGTTAGCGCGTTGATTCTAGCGCATTTTTTCGACGGACTCTCGTCGGCTGTAGCCAGGCGCTTCTTGGCAGAAGATGTTTTGACGCTGGTGGTGTTGGCGCCTTTTAGTGACGTTCCATTCGGCTGTCTGGCCTGATGGCTTCTGTAGTTTTCGCTGTAACTTCTCCACAAATCGGCAGCTGCTATCTTTGCCTGGCAGAGTCCTGAGAGAAAAAAATTAGTTAAATGAAATAGGAAACATAAAAATTAAATTTTTTAATAACTTAGATGAATAAAATTTTCAATTTCAAATGAAAATCTAGTCTAAAAAGTTTGTTTTGATAGAATTATTTCAGAATGTAACGTTTTAGACATAGCATGTAATGAGATAAGATATAATCTTGATTCAATTGACAATTAACAAAAATAACTGTCAAACACACGATAACTCTTCAAATGTTTGGATTCAGCATTACGACAGTTTACACTGAAATTCCAGTCGTTAAGATAAAAAAAAAACACTGCAAGCATTCGAAATTCTAAATTTAACTCTCGTGGGTCGATTGGTATGAAAGGATTGCACCAATGAAAAACTAAAACAAAAAACAAAATAAATAAATGTAAACAACGTCTAATTTGAATATTATTGGCTGTAAGATCGAGTAACTCGTCAGCTCTGATTGGCCAACAGGCTCTCAAAAGCCCTAATGCAACGAATGTTGTCTGGAAATCAGGTTAATCAATGACTTTTTTTTGGTCTCATCCTGAATAGCAATCCTGAAATGCCTGATCCTAGTAATGCTTGATATTTTAACCCTTAAAAGTACCTATCCATAACCTGATCCTACTAACGCATGATACTTTAACCCTTAACAAGTATCTAGCCGTAGCAAAAAACCTTATTCAACAAACGAAGCATTTATGTTGCGCCTATTATTCGCACATTTTGAGTCAGGCTAGTCAACAGCTGATGCCCCTAATTAATATGATTTCAAGTGGAAAAAGGTCATGCCATCAGGTTGAAAATTTCAGCTAAAATGCTGAAATAAAATCTCCATAATCCCCATCATCCCTGCAAACACCACTTATTGACACTTGAGAATTCATAAAAATGCAAGGCTCCGCCTTCGGAAATAATTCGACTCCGCCCTCCATTGTTACCCCTGTAGCATAAAATTGGGAAACCCACCAGTGAATCCGCCCTCTGCAGGTGACTTTTGTAGTTTCTCGCAGAAGTCCTTAGCCCAGTGAGAGTCAGTTTGGAGGCAGAATTTCAGCTTGACGTTACGGCAGAATTCGCTCCTGTAATAGAAAAAAAAATTATAATAATAATTTTTACGCGAATTGAATTAAAAATATTCAACATGGTTAAGTAAATAGTTTTTATACAAAAATTTAATGAAAGAATGGATGGGTGAATGGATGTAGATATATGGACAATGGAGAGATGAATGGATGAGTGGATGGACGAACCTATGGACCTATGGAATGGATGGTTAGATAGATGGTATTTCATAATGATTTTTTTTTATTTGAACTTGTACAAATGCAAGAAGAATATTACTGTCAAGGCCCACCTGTTCATATGCACTTTGTACTGCTGCCTCGTGATTGGATGGATGGGGCGGAGTTCAAAGTCCACCTTAAGTAGGTCATCGGCCGACCAATCGACGAAGTACTTGTACTCGTGTCTGGCGACCCAGATTTTTGCCCTCTCGTACAGGGTCACGTGATCGGCAAATGGCGGAAAGAGGAATCTTATGCCGATGAGTTTTTTGCCGGAAGTTGGGTTTTCTACGATTTTGGAAGAGATTAAAGTTAATTATCTAATAATAATAATAATAATAATAATAATAATATAATAATAATAATAATAATAATAATAATAATTAATGATTAACAATCCATCAACTTTTCATCACTGCCAAAGTATTGTATCCCCACTAAACTCATAACAAGATCACAGACGCGTCAAACGCAGTTGGAAATATTTTACAAGAATAAATTTTCGACGGAATTGGAATACATAATCAGAATCATAATTATAATCCTAATCCTAATCATAATCACATGGTAATCCGCATGGCAACATACCACGCCATTCAGTTTTTATTTTTTATTTTTTTTTATTATTATTTTGTCGACGATGACGACGACTTAAGAGGAAATTCTTCCTTTTTTTTTAATTCCCTTGAATTTTTGCATTTCAAAAAATTAAAAAATTTAATAAAAATTAAAAAATTTATTTGCCTCATAAATGTACCGAACTGGGGTTTAAGAAAGTATCGTCTTACTGTGTGTGAATCGAGGAGAGCGGAGATTCGTAGCCCACCGAACACCGACTGATTCGATGTGCTTGTTAATGGAAATTTTTAGACCGATTTGGGTTAACCTTAGCCCTAACCTTAACTGTAACTATGACCCGAACTTTAACCCCTGCACCAGTCCTAACTTTAAACATGACCCAATTATTTACCCCATGGCTAACCCTAGCCTTAACCGTAATCCTTACTTTGGTCTTTTAAAGAAAATTTATGAAAATAATGATGATGATGATGATAATAATAATAATAATAATAATAATAATATAATAATAATAATAATAATATTAATAATAACAATAATAGTAATAATACTAATAATAACCATTTTATAGTAAAAAGAATGACTTATTATTGTTATTACTATAATAGAGATGAATTCTGAACAATCAACAACTTACTCTTCGGTATAGAGAGAGCCAGAATCTGTTGCTGTTGTTGGTGATGATTATGATTATGATGTTGATGACGATGATGATGATGATTGTTGTAACGAGCTGCATCGTCCCCTACAGGCGATATTACCTTCCTCAAATCAACAGGTAGCTGATCCGACATAAAAGATGTGTCCTGGGCCATTTTCTTGCGACTGAATCTTGTATCATTGCGCTCGAAAGGAACTACTTTCGACGACTGGATGTAATACGGCCTCTCGGCGGATGAATTCGCCATGCGAGGGTTTTGTTGCTGTTGATGATGCTGATCTAGAATTTCATGGGGTCTGAAGATGGCTGCTCGATCTTTGTTCAGTTGTTTTTCTTGCCTCAATAGCTGTTGTTGCTGTTGTTGCTGCTGCTGTTGCTGTTGCTGTTGTTGTTGTTGTTGTTGGACATTCATGAGGACGTAGGAATACGCCAGGGCGGCCTGATGCTGGCGCAGTAATACAGAGGCAGGGTGGTGAAAGGGCATGAACGAGTTGCCGTTGGTCGGTTGAGGGAAAGATAGAAAAGCTCCAGGGTGTCCGAATCTGGCAGGAACAAACGAGGACAGCAGAGGCATAAGGGGCGGAGGATCTGTGAACGAGGCCAATGGGAGCAAGGGTGGCGGCAGTAGGGCGTGGCTTGGCGGAGAGGTAGGGGAGTGTTGTGGCGAGGAAGACGACGACGATGGAGAGGAGTAATTTGAAGATGATGAATCCCTCTCGTGATTGGCAACACGTCTGGAGGCGGGTGAATTGGTCTCGTCCGAGTCTCGACCAGAGACCTTGATGTCTCGACTGAGGTCTTGGTCGAAGGAATCCAAGGCCGACCCGAGGTTGAACCTCAAGGCACTCAGTGACTTCATGTCCTGGAATGAAGATGGCTTTCGTAGAATAAATCACAGTCATCATCATCATCATCATCATCTTGATCATCATCATCTTGATCATCATCATAATCATCATCATCATCATCTTGATCATCATCATAATCATCATCGTCGTCGTCATCATGGTCAATCCTTTCAATTATTCAAACGTAGCATCAATACGTCAATCGAACGCCATCGAGTCGCTCGCTGCGATCGCCATCATAGCAACGACTTCCAGGGCAACCGCCTACCTCCTGGATGAAGAAGACGATGACGATGACGACGATGACAATGATGACGATGATGACGACGATGATGACGATGATGATGATGATGACGATGATGACGATGATGATGAAGTAAAAACTAGACAAACGTGATGAGAAGGTCCACTTCAATTGCGACTCACTGATTAGTCGACAGTTGCTCTCTCCCGGCTCGTGTTTATAATAACCGTAATTACTTATTGTAACCGTACTATTTAATTATAACCATTAAACTGTCTATTAGGACCGTAATTAAACGACGTTCGCCAAATATGATGTGGAGTCCAGTTACCAGTTAATAATTAAAATTAATAAATGAATATTTTAATCAATGTCATTATTATTATTATTATTATTATTATTATTATTATTATTATTATTATTATTATTATTATTATTATTATATTATTATTATTATTACGTAATCGATCAACAAAGTCAACAAATCCAAAGTCCCACAAAAGCTCAGCCAGTCATTAAAACTGGAATAAGATAGTATCTGCTATCACTTCATAATAAACCAACTCTCACCAGGATCACAACCATGATCTATCCTTAAACTTTCTCTCTCTCTTTTTACGTCACTATCTCTCCACTTATCGTTCCCGCCTTCTTTTCCATCTAATAGTCTAATCGTCTGCCAGACAGGTAACGATTACACTCATCACCTTGGCGAAGGTTACGAAACTGGGCGGAGTTAAAAGGTGTCGACAGCCAGTGAGACGACTGGAGGTAGAGTGACTGACAGATCCGAGCTACCTGTGCGAGACACCGGTAGTGGATTATTAATGAGATAGCTCAGGTATTGAAGTGAATTAATGAACGAACGAATGAATGAATGAATGAATGAGTGGATGGATAAATGCATTGGATGGTCACATCAAGAGTTGTAATTATGGGCATTATTAAAATACAAAAATCATAATTATTATTATTAACAAAATTATTTATTACTCCAAAAATTTCATCATTTCTGACATTCACAGCAATTTTATGAGTTCGCGATCCTCCTCCTCATCCTCCTCCTCCTCCTCCTCTTCTTCCTCATCATCATCATCATCATCATCATCATCATCATCATCATCATCACCATCATCATCATCATCATCATCATCATCATCATCATCATCATCATCATCATCATAATCACCATCACCATCATCACCGTCATCATCATCATCACCATCACCATCATCACCGTCATCATTATCAACACAAGATGGACAGAGCACGCGCGGATGTGATGGTAATGTGACACATGGCAAAGGAGGAGGAGGTTTTGGCGGTTAATTAGCAGACGATAAATTGACGAGCTTGTATTGTTTTCCTGACCGCATCCGATGCAAATGACGCCATCGGAACAAATGATGATGATGACGATGATGGTGATGATGATGGTGATGATGATGATGATGATGATGATGATGATGATGATGATGATGATGGTG
>JAJTWR010000404.1:517500-557500 GCA_021613335.1 Whitmania pigra | reverse complement strand
TCTGACCTTTGTGAACTTCAACGGCTATTAAATCGGCACATCCATCCTGTACTCGTGATACATTTCTAAATAATTATTGCAATTAAAATTAATTTAATTATATATTAACATGATATTATTATTATTATTATTATTATTATTATTAAAATAACAACAAAAGATAATAATTTTAGTACAGTTTTAACCATTATGATAATTATTACGAGCGAGTTGAGATGTATCCTACAGACCACCCATCCTCCTTCTATAACACACACAAAAAAAATTATTCAATCCTAACTAAACTCAACTTGTAAATTTAGAAGCCTGAGAATGAAGCAATTCACAGTTTATAACATCCTGATACCACAATGTGTCCTTTTCTGAGCCATCTCGGATGAATACAAGATTGAAATATTTAACTACATTTGGCCAATTTTTTTTCTCCAATCTCCACAATCCCAATACCCTAACCTTAAACCAAGCCTTAACTCTAACTCTAAACCTAACCGTAACCCTTACTGCAAATTAAACCTTAATCCTTATACTTATTCCCTTATTAAAGTATTAATAAGTATTAAATCTTAATACTTATACTTATAAAGCAACCACGATTCCTAATCTTCATCTCAGTCGTAGCCCCAGCCTTAACTTCATAATGACCTAATTATTTATTTGACTTTAAATTTCACCATCCAATCCGTACTATTGTGATTCATTTTGATAGCTTTATAAGCCTAGCCTCAGCGGTGCTTTTTATTAACCATTTATGTAGCGCTCTCTTTTTGCCAGAGGCATATAAGATGGCGACACCTCACGACCATTTCCGTAATTCATTAATTATTTTATTAATTATTTCCATAATCGCCATATCCGTCACATCACACGGATGCATCCCTTAAGAGCAAAACCTTGATACTAATTCCTACGTTAACCATTATTCTTAACGAAAGATTTAAAAGCTAGTCGACAATCATCGAGTCTCCTTATCAGTAGGCGATAAAGTGCGAACTGACTGCCTTCAGGTCAATCGTCACGGACCGTAAAAGACGACTGAAACTTCCAGCCTCGAGAACGCTGCCTGCGCCAGACGATCAAAATCATTCCTGTTGTGCAGATTGAGAAAGCTAGACCATAAAATCTAATCCAGAGGAAATGACTGATGTGCGTTGAAAAGTGCACGCGGCCATCAACAACAACAACAACAACTTCAACAAAAATAACAATAAAACAACAACAGCAGCAACAACAACAACAAAAATGATCCCAGTGATAAACTTTCTGCCTTTGGTCTGTCAACGCTGGCCATAACTTTTCAAATGATGGCGCATTTTATGGTTGATTTTTTTCCACATCTCGTAATATTCCACCACAACGGATGCAATCCAGCGCCTTTATGACCCCAGCATATTACGTGGAACTATGAACAGCCAATTCACTAGATAATTTCATTACTCGCATATTACGCGCACAGCGATGTCCTTCTCCAGGGCTCGAACCCTGACACTAAGAGTCAAGCTAACCATTCCATCAGCATCATATCCTTGTAATCACTTATAACCTTTATAATCATTATCGCCATCTTCATCATCTTCACCATCATCATCACTATCAACATCAGCATTACTATCATCCTCATCATCACCACAACTAACATCAGCATCAGTATCACTATTATCATCACCACTATCAACATCAGCATCACTATCATCATCATCATCATCAACGCCGTAACAACCAGAACGGCAAAAACTATAAACTGGTTTATTAGGATCTGCCAAGCTCTAGTTTTTATGCCCCATTCACAACTCTTTGTACAATCACATAGCAACAATTATCACGACGACGACGACGATGATGATGGTTATGATGATGATGACGACGATGATGATGGTTATGATGATGACGACGACGATGCCCAAATGATGACGACGAGGGCGCGAGAAAGCAGACGAGAGATTCTACAAAAAAATTTATTGGCGGCAACATATCATCATTTTACCTTTACGATTACCTTCATTGTTGTCATAATCATCATCATCATCATCCTCATCAAAACTAGAATCATTGAAAATGACAACAATCGTAAAACTAATAATATTATTACAAATAATAATAGAAATTTAATCATAACAATATTATGATCACAAAAAAAAACACATTGCGATAATAACAAAGGGCCTTTAATTAACGGTAATAATATTATTTGTAGTCACCGCAATCGGTAAGTAGCATAGCCAGAATTTCTAGGGTGCAGCCCGATACGGGTCCCTGCCCGAAGCCAGGATTTGAACCTGGAGTCTGATGGTTGAATTAAGATTCAGATAGCAATGTAGCATGGTTAAACTAATGACATTTGCAAGAAGACAAGCTAGGACCAGGCTTAGACGTTACTACAATGAAAACGATGACAATTAGTGTTAACCAATAATGGTTGTCAAAGCAACAGAACACACAATTACTATTAACGTTAATAATAATAATAATAATAATGGCAACAACAGTAATAATAATAATAATAATAACAATAAAAATAATAATAATTAAAACAATGGATATAATTAGGATCAACATTTTAGTAGAAATTACAAAAAAAAATAATAAAAAAAACAAGCCGTGATTAAATCAAAATCAATGGCTCAACAGAATCGTCTGCCAGAATGCCAGAATCGAAAATCCTTTGTATTCATAAAAACAAAACGAGACAGACAAACAAACAGACAGACAGACAGACAAAGCAACAAACACTCCGGTGGACAGAAGAAAGAGGAAAAAAATAAATAATAAATAACGACAATAATAATAATAATAATATAATAATAATAATAATAATAATAATAATAATAAATGCAAAACCATCCCATTGGACCCAGTTGATGTCATGTGATCGTATGTGACCATTGAGTAAGTAACATTGTCATCAACATCGTTCGAACCTATTAAGAAGCATATAAATGATCTTCAGACTACCTATATAGATCAGTTCATTCTGTAATTACATGATAATTAATAACAATAATAATAATAACAATAATAGACAACTTGTTAAATTATTAATGGAGCTTATTAAAATATGTTGCGATCATTACAGTACTTGTGACGAACAGATTGGCAATGAGAACAACATTATCAACGACGACAACAACAACTACAACCCAAATCGACCATAACCATGACGACAAAATCACTTTGAACTGCAATGTAATGCGGATAATCATCATCATCGTCGTCGACATCATTATCATCATCATTGTCAACATTATCATCATCATCCTCATCATCATCATCGACACAAGCTTGGATTAACAAGCGGGCTGCTTCAAGCTGGTTAGTTGCACGGGCGAACCAATGCGACATGAGGATCATAATTAATCATTATTAATTAACTGATTAATTAATTAATTAGCCGAACTAGCGAGACAATTGGCCAGACAAGACGAAAGTCATTCGAGAGTAGAAAGTAGATAAAAACACACTCAAAGCGCACCAACGAACGGAGGACCCCATGGATAGTCAATCAATCAATCAAGGGATCAATCAATCAATCGATCAGCCAACTGATCAAACGATCAATCAGTTGATCGATCGATCCATCAATCAATCGCTTTATTTATTTATCAATCACGACAGAACCTCGCGAACAACTACAAATTAGACCGACTCGTTGGCCATGCTGAGGAACGGGTCTGCCCTCTTGTGGGTGTCGAGTGCCCTCAGGGTGGGTGCGTCGTGGGGCAACTCGGACCTCCTGCGAAACTGGGTCTTGTCTTTGCCTTGCTTCTTCAGCTGAACAGGATGAAAATCATCCATTTGCCATCAGTGGTTTGTATCTTCATTCATACATTCTTCAATCCACCCAGCTGTCCATCCATCCATCTATCTATCCACCCACCTGTCCATCCATCTATCCACCCACCTGTCCATCCATCTATCCACCCACCTGTCCATCCATCTATCCACCCACCTGTCCATCCATCCATCCATCCATCCATCCATCTATCCACCCACCTGTCCATCCATCTATCAACCCACCTGTCCATCCATCTATCTATCCACCCACCTGTCCATCCATCTATCCACCCAACCATCCGTCAATACGACCACCCACCACTCATCTGTTTATCCATCTATCCACATACCAATTCATCCATCTGCCCCTGGATACTGACCTCTGTGGCCTCAGCCTTGAGTTTGTCCATGTCGATTTCTTCCATCGGTCCGTCGTCGACGAGGGTCAAGCCACCCGAGGACGACGGAAACGGGGGCACCAGATCTCCGTTGTCTCCCTTTGCATATTCGTGGTACTGCGGATGTGAGAAGGCTTGTCAGCATCGTCGTCATCGTCATCATAACCTCTATCACCACCATCATCATCATCATCATCACCATCACATTATGGTAAAGAACAGAATCACCACCTTGGGGTTGTTCTTGGCAAGTTCCATGATTCTGATCCACGCCTCGTCACGCTTCTTCATCTCCTGCTTTTCCCTGTCAATCACACGAGGTCACACGTGTTGAGGTGGATTCTCGGGTAGAAGAGTGTATGGGTAGATAGATGGATGGATGAATGAACGAACGAATGGATGAATGGGGCTGGCGGGTAGACAGATGAACGATTGGGGGGGGGGGGGGGAGGACAGATACCGTGGTCGTGTTTTTTAACCCCGATGTCGAGGTGCGTCCTATACGCAGTTAAATGGAAGGAGTCTTCAACACAGGACGGGCAGATTGATCAATGCACGAACGAATGGATAGATGAATGAATGGATGTATGAATGATTGAATGGATGGATGAACGAATGAATGGATGGATAGATGAATGAATGCATGAATGAATAAATGAACGTTTTGATTGACCGACTCACATCTGTTTCCTGGTTTTGTAGATGCTCATGCAGTCATCGAATATCTTTTGGTTCATCTCTGTGAACAGCTTGAGGGCATTGTAGATGAGCCCATGGATGGCCCTGGGTGGAAAAATTTTGCAAGGTTAAATTAACGCAAGTGCCTATGATGATCATCTTTCATTAGATGAACAGCAGCTAAAAAACTGTTACTAACTAATTAATCCTAAACAATTAAGTTGTAGTCTGTTATGAACAATATAGATACTAACTTATACAAATTAAATATCATTATTATTATTAAAATTAATATCGTTAATATTAATAGTAAGATTTTTGTTGTTATCACCAATACATTAATAAATAATTTCAAAGCCAATCAAGACAACAGCAACAACGATGACGACAACAATAATGATGATGATGATGATGATGATGTGGATGTTAATCACTTGACATGACATCTAACTTGTTCCAGTGTTCCCTGCTCTGGTAAAGGGCTGGGAACACCAGGGGGATGATGGTGGCCGCGTTTTCACTCATCAGGTTGACAATCCACTCGTCGTTCCAGAAGTACAGGGCCCTTTCTGCCACCTGGGGTTCAAAAGGGTGGAAGAGGGTAAAAATAGGGGTAGACATTTTTGCTTGTCAATTTTTTAAGCCTCTTGATTATAATAATAATAATGATAATAATAATAATGATAATAATAATAATAATAATAATAATAATAATAATAATAATATAATAATAATAATAATAATAATAACAATAATAATAATAATAATAATAATGATAACAATAAATAAGTCCTGTGTCCAATCGTCACCGTTATCAACTAGAGTATAAACGGTTGCAAGAAGTGCCTCCGATGCCATGCATATAAACGAAGAACGATCAAGAATTAGGATCTTCCAAATCATCTCCGTTATGCAAATGGCTATAATCAAATAAATAAATAAATAAATAAATAAGAATTAGGATCACCTGGAAGTGAGGACTGGAGACGCATCTGGCGAGTTGTCTGAAGAGTGGCATCATCACCTTCTGGAACTCCGAAGGTTCGAGGACCTCTAGGACCTCTTCAAGCTCATTGAGGAACATCACCTGACAGGTGGGAGGAGTCGTAATTAATTATGATGATGGTGATGATGAAATCATGGATTATGTTAATGACAAAAATTAGCAAAATTACTACGAAACTTGTTTCTTTCAAATAACCCCAGAATGGTTGATTATCCAAAAAATTAACTGATCTTTTGTCACAGAACATAGTAACTCAAATTACAATACTGAGCATGTTTATTGAGAGGTTGATAAACTAATGAAGGTGTTTTCAGTACAACAACAACAACACAACAACAACAACAACAACAACAACAACACAACAACAACAACAACAACAGCAACAACAATTACAACAGCAACAACAACAACAACTACAACAGCAACAACAATTACACCAACACTGCAACCGGTTTCTCACCTCTTTCGGGCTGTGCACCTTGGGCCAGAACCGTAGCAGACCTAAGACGACCTGTTCATTTGTGTGCAAGTGAGAGGAAACATAAGTACATGACAGAACAAGTAGATCAGAGAAGCACACTGACTAGAGAGCATATTGACATTGCTGTCATCATCATCATCATCATCATCATCATCATCATCATCATCATCATCATCATAGCAATTTAATCTATTGCAATGATTCGACACACGCATTACCATTATGACAAGGACAGTGACGATGATAATGACAAGACACTCACGACCTGCCTCACCAACACAAAAGGCCAACGTAGCTCACCATCTCCGTAAGCGAGGAATCCTTCTCGAGGAATTGGACCACGCAGTAGGCCAGCTGGGGGTGGTAGACACTGAGGGTCTTCACCTTGTGGAGGGGCAGAAGAACCCTCTGCAGGAAGACCTTGTGCTCGTCTTTCAGGGGCAGGGCAAACCCGTTGATGATGCTGAATGGGGGGAGTTAGATTTAAAAAAAAAAAAAAGAAAATGGCGATGAAAAGAGGGGAAAATGATTTATTTAAACGAGGAGGACTGATTGATAGCATTGGGATATGATTTTTTAAAATGGTGTAAAGAGGGGATGATTGAGAGAACAACTGATTGATTGATTGATTAGTTGGTTAGCTGATTGATACTTGATTAATTGATCAAGTGATCAAGGCTTACTTAAATCACTCTAAAGATAATCAACAATTGGATATCATCACCAAGAATCACTATTACTATCACCATCACCATCATCATCATCATCATCACATCATTTTATCATCATCATCATCGTCGTCATCATCATCAGTGAAATACCAACCTTCCTAGAATTTCAAGGAGCTCGGCTATTCCGTTGTGCCTCTCCGTCTCGTAAATGAACCTGAAAAAACAACAACAACAATCGGCATAATTTATGACGATTCATTGACCAATCAGGCGTTAGTAGCATAATTTATGATAATCAATTGATTAATGATTACTGTTCGATGCCCTAGAACGAGGGAATTATTATTCGTTAATTATTGCAGACGACATTTAAACGATGGCACTAAGAGCCACCTAAACATCCTCTGCCTTGGTACGAGAAGCAATTACCGATAATTGTAATAGAAGTTATTGCTGATGATGATAATAACAATTGTAATTGATAGAAATAATAATATAATAATAATAATAATATAATAATAATAATAATTGTAATAGTAATGGTAGTAATAATAATAATATAATAATAATAATAATAATAATAATAACAACAACAATAATAATAATAATAATAATTGTGATAAAAATTACGATAATGTTCTCATAATGATGAACACGATGATAACTTTCAAGGGACAGACAGCAATGACATACGACGACGACAACAACAACATTGTCAACAAGAACATCGACTGACTGGTAGAAAATGTTGTTGATCTGCTTCCTAATGTAAGCCCTCAGTCCGAGGAACTTGCCGTAGATCCGATGGAGGATGGTCTTCAAGAAGTCCCGCTCCCTCGGGTCGTCGCTGTCGAACAGGTCCAGGAGCTGGAAGAAGATGATTATGATGATGATAATGATGTTGCGACTGAACATATGATGATGATGATGATGATGATGTTGTGACTGAACATATGATGATGATGATGATGATGTTGTGACTAAACATACGATGATGATGATGAAATGATTGTGACCACTAGATGATGGTGATGAAGTTGGGTAACAAGCATGAAGTTGTGTCAAATGTGTGATGATAAAGTTGGGTCAAACATATGATGATGATGATGATGATGGTGGTGACTGTGTCGTGGCCAAACAGATGATGATGCTGCACACATATTAAGCGATGATGACTCCAGTGGAGAAAAGCCCTGATGATGATCGAGGGAAGTGATTTCGCTGGCAATTCTAAGGGCAAAAGTTGAAATTTGAGTGCAATTACTTCGGTGCTTTGTGCGTCGTCTTAATGAGAAAAATGGTCGAAACAGCATCAGCAAGAATGTACTAAATGCACGCGAATACCACGAAGCAGCGGCTAATAGCAACAATGAAAACAATGACGACATACAATTAATTAATGAACGTACGATTGAATTAGTGTACGATTGAACGAATTAACGAACGAATGATTCCATGAATGCATCGGCTTCACAATGATCGTTGTGATGACGAAGATTATGATGTACGATGATGATGATGATAACGACGATGATGAAGAACAACAATCGTACCTGGAGAACAAAAGACTGGTCGATGTGCTTCTTCGCCACGTTCGCCTGGAAATCGGGAGACTCAAGGAAGCGAAGGAAGAACTCGTAGATGAGCTGGAAAAATGGTGAGATTATGATAGCGGTGGTGGCGATTATGGTTATGGTGATGATGACGATTATGACTGGTGGTGGTGGAGATTCATGGCGACGATGACAACAAACTCTTACACTTTCACTTTCTTCGGCAAAGCAAAATTATAAATAGAATGATCAAAATATAGATCACTAAGTGAATAATTAAACTGGAATCACATTCTCAAGTTCATCATTAATTAATTAATTAATTAATTATCAAATTGCATTGAAAGCCTAACATTCATGCAAGCTCCACTAATACGAGTCAATACATAAAAACCAGCTAATATTTTGAATAATTGCTCAACTCTCATTGGTTGAAAAGCAGCCAATGGGAAACCTGCAAATGAGGCCAGGCCGCTTCTAATACTGGCTCGTCTTCCTCGGGGTCAAAGTCCGCATTGGACTGCCCCGTGACGGGGGACGACAGCGTTCGGAATGTGTTGACGGAAAACTGGAAGGACGAGACGGATGGAATTAGAAAGGTAATCAATTGATAAAAGTTAATAAAAGTTAGTTAAAAATTACAATACAATGCATGGAATCATTTGCTTTCAATTTGTTTCTATTATATAAACTTAATTCAAATTAATTTCGCCAAAATTCTAACAACATCAAATGGTGACTGAATAAATGGTCACTGCAATAAAAAAAAAACTGTTTCAAATTTAAAAAAACCTAAATTAATTAAAACTAATAGTGCCTTATGTCATCTAACGATCACCTAATTACGAAATAGACGTTAATAAAATAAATACCTACACATAATTGTTTAAAAAAAAACAGCCATCAAAACATCCCCTACTAATACCACAGTAGCCCATCGACCAAAAACCGTCCGCTCCAAAACCCTAACAGCCCGCCGGCCGCAAGCCGTCGATCACGATCCCCTCAAGGGAGAAAACCGACTCACCATGTTCACGGCCACGGGGTAGATCGGCTCCGTGATGACATTCCTGTAGTTGGTGACGTAGTCCACCAGTTCGGTGAGCGTGGCCCGCTTGATCTCCTTGTACTTCATGTCGCTGGAAGCGTCTTTCTGGAAGTCGAAGATCACCGAACCCTGCAGGAGTTTCTGGATGAAGAGGTTCTCTCTGTCAGAAGAGGAGGCATCTGGAAGGACGGAGGTGATGGTTGATTGTGATAATGATATTAATAATTATTATAATGATATTATTAATAATAATACTAATAATAATAATACTGATAATAATAATGAAGAGGTTCTCTCTGTCAGAAGAGGAGGCATCTGGAAGGATGGAGGTGATGGTTGATTGTGATCTGAATGATAAGGATACTTCTAATGATATTAATAATTATTATAATGATATTATTAATAATAATACTAATAATTATAAAAATAGCGATATGTTAATACTACTGCTGATGATAATAATAATCATTATAAAAATATTAATTTTAACAATAATAATAGTAATAATATTATTGCTACCAATAATAACTATAAGCTATCGTTATATATAATGATTGCAATGATATCATCAACAATGAATGCCAGACAAATTAGGCAGTAGTTATGTAATAAATGATAGTTATATAATAAATGATAGTTATGTAATAAATAACAGTTCCAAGTCTAAACAAAAAAAACAAAATCAGAAATTAAATTTAAATTTAGAAAATAAATAGTATAAATAAATAATAAAAAAAAACTCAAATTAAATTAAACACTCGAGAGAGATCGGACAAAATACATTTCAACAGGTGAGTCATAAGCACAGGTGCTCCTGATAGTCTTGATGTGAGATTAGAGGTTTTGCCGAACAATAAGGACAGTAAAAATAATAACTTGTAAAAGAGATAGTATAGTGCAATGATGATGATGATGATGATGTTAATAATAATAATAATAATAATAATAATAATAATAATAATAATAATAATAATAATAATAATTAAGTGATAATAATTCATTCTGGTTAATGTGTTTAATGGTTGTAGCCAGGTAAATTATGATGGCGATAGCAATTAATGATGATAGCAAATATGACATGATGGTGATGATGATAATAATAATAATAATTAAGTGATAATAATTCATTTTGGTTAAGTGTTTAGTGGTTGTAGCCGGGGAAAATGACGATGATGATAGCAAATATGACATTGGTGATGATGATGATGATGATGATAGCAATAATGAATTCTATGGGGCTTATTGATGATGCATCCTTGCAAAAAAAAACCCCAGCACTCCACTGAAAAACACCTAATCAGCATTTCATTGCAAAACACTCATGAGTCAAGTATCCATTGTTGGCAAACATTCTTATTTCAATTATCGGAGGAAAAATATTATATTTTATTATAATTTATTATAATATTATAATATTACAATCTGCCAATGACTTTAGGTCCAATGAGCATAAATTCAAATCAAATAATAAATTTATATATTGACCTAGGATCATATCATAGGTCGTGATCAGCCAATAAATAGATCAACATAGGTCATAGATCATCAATTGAAACGAATGACTCAACCTTTCAATGGTGGCAGCCTCTGCAACTCCCTGTTGGTGCTGACATTGAACTTGGATGAACTCTGCCGTCTCTCCTTCTTCAGCTTGAGCGTCTCCGGCAGAGGGTTGATGCGGTTGAGAAGAGTGACGGGAGGATGGACCAGCTCGGACGAAGCGGCCCCTGATTTTTTCTTCTGCCAGAATATTTTAGCGATCAGACGGTTTATAGTTGAGGATTTAAGACAATAATTAATGTTTTGAACTGGAATGAATCATCTTAAACCTTCTTCTAAGTTATGGCTTAAATTATTATTGATTCAAATTAATTGTGCTCAAGTTAATAAAAATGCACTTGTCTAACATCCGATCCATCCTCTTTATCTTTTGAATCTTTGTTTTTATTCTTGTCTTTATCCTTTCCCGACGTCTAGACGTAAGGTTGAATTCAGTTAAATTAATTAAAAGTCCAAAACTATCGCTTCAAAGGAATGAGATTGATGGGCAACAAATTCGTTTTGCCGATGTGAATGCGAGCAATTTATCCAAACCAAAAACGACAAATCCGTGATGGTTATTAAGTAGACGCGCTAATTGAATAATTTCAGGGCAAGAAATACGCTAAAATTTGTAGAATCAAATAATCAAACCTTATCCCTTCTGGTTAGTTTCGGTAATGTGGGCATTATACAAACAGAACGCCTCAATTGATAACTTTTTGCAAGAACGAAATGAATAAAAATTAATTTTGAACGAAGGAAAGACAGTGGATCTTACGGTGTCACGTCTGGGCCTGTTATCTTAAAATATTTAAACAATTTAAAAAAACAATTTTTTTTGTACACTTACTATTATAACTGTAAATTTTCAAAAAAATGCAAACGTTTTTGAGTAAATACGACAATTCTTTAATAGCCATCGAGTACCTGTACTTATTTTAGAAAATTAAATTTATTAATTTTTTTAACACTTATTTAACAACATAAATTAAAAAAAGATTTTTGATGTTTTGTATCATGCACATGGAAATAAAGCCACGAAGTCATAAGCATTTGTGTGAAAAGTATTTATTCGCGTAAACATATCATCGGATTTCTAGGCATATTCACTGTTGTGCTGTTTATGGATTAAAGGACAAAAAACTTTTCTGACATGTCTTGGTTTCAGACTGGATTGTCTAGTCTTACTGGACAGATTGGAAACTTTACTAGGGAAGTTTTAACGGAAGGCACAGAAGAAATTGAAGGTTTGGGGGTTAATTTAGCTGGACGTAAGATAAGATATATTTTTAGAGGAAAACATACTGGGCTTCCTTAGATTATCACATTAGTATCATATTTCATAGTTCAGATTAGTTGGAGATGTGTCAGTTAGGAATGAATTGTTAACTTTTCCATCAGATGTGGCAACAGAGTTAAAAGTAGCGAGATCAAAATTAACCGAAACCGAGTTGTTATGCTCCACACAAAGAAAAGAGGTTTGGACAATTGACTTGAGATTTTAATAATTAAACAATCTCTTTTAATTCCTTACAAGGCATCAGAACACGCTTAATTAGCTTAAATAAAATTCAATCAATTTGATTCTGGAGGTTTTTTTGTCAGAGCACTACGATTGATTTTGTTTTTTATTTTATTTTTTTTTTTTTTTAGTTGGAGCAGTTGAAGAGATTCAATGATGAGTTGAGAGTTCAGATGGAATCCAAGGAGCTGCAGATACAATCTGTGACTGAAAATTTTAGGGAAATACTTGCTGCCAAGGAGGTTCTTTGAAAGTTTATGCACTAAATTGTTGAGACGTCTGCTCACTCAGCACTCGTCACAAATTTATTAGCCCACTTTTTCTTTCTCTATTGTGCTTGACCCGCCCACTGTGATTCATGATGTAGGATTGATCTGGTTGAAACTGCATTAATATAGCCATAATATAATAATAATAATAAATTGAAACATCAACTGGTTTAAACTGAATTAATGTAGTAGCAATAATAAATTATAACATCAGCTAAATATAATTAAATGACTATATAATACATGAAATTTGATGAAATATAATTTTAATGACAATTTAGAATGAATAATTTGTTAACAATAATAAATTGAAACATCAACTGGTTTAAACTGAATTAAAATAATAACAATAATATATTATAATATTGGCTAAATATATAATAGAATATTTTAATGACAATTTAGAATGAATAATTTGATAACAATAATAAATTGTAACGTCGGCTAAATATATAATTGAATATTTTAATGACAACTTAGAATGAATTAATCGCCATAAAGAAAAGAGAACTGGAGTCCGAAGATGCAACACGTTCCGCAAGAACAGGTCTTTTGCTTCGATCAAGTTCGCCACTAAAAATAATAAACTATGCTAATGTTAAGTTAAGATAAATTCAATTAAATTATTATTCAAACAGTTGTTATTTTCATAATATTAATTATTACGACCAAAGAATAATTTTTATGATAACTTCACTGCCTCTCAAGTATGCCCGGCCTACGTCATGCCGTTTCAATTTCCCTTAACCTTACACTCAAACAGTATTGTAACAGTAACTGCCATATATGGTAATTGCAATAACCTCGTCTGCATATTCATAACTCCTCCCACATTCAGATTCCTTCAGCGAGGGAGCAGACGACACGGAGGACGTCCTACTTCTTCAGCACAAAATCTCGAACCTTCAGACCAAAATCACAACCCTGGAGTCCGAACTGGACAAGCTGAGACAGGTGATTGGATAATGGAAATTGGATAATGGGGTCAGGTATTTAGGTCAGGTATTGAGGTCACCCCAGTGGCCTTAGATGTTACATTAGATAGATTGATTGATTGATTGGGTTCAGTTTGTATCGTTGGATAATATTTAATTCATAATTGATTAATTGTGATTAATTTTTTGGATTTAATTATAAATTTGATTATTACAATTAATTATTCAAATTTAATTAATAATTTTTTCTGATTATATTTTTTTTACTTCCAGAAGGAACTCACCCACTCCACCGATGGCTCCTCTCCCCATGACAGTTCCGAGGAGAAAATTCTATTTTTAGAAAAGAAGATAAAGGTCAGGGATTGAAGCAAAACATAATATCAATATCAATAATAACAATTGTAATAATGATAATAATAATAATAATAACCATAGTATTAGGCCGATTATGTCTGGCAATGGAATCTTGATGTCATCTTATGTCTTAAATAATTAACAATTAGAGCTACATAAAAATTACATTATTATAAAAATTTATTTTATATATAGATATATTTTTTTTACATTTATGTTTTTATCATCACCATATTATCATCATATTCATCATAGTCACCATTGAATCATCATCATCATCATCATCATCACCACCACTACCACCACCATCATCATCGTCATCATTGTATCCATTCGCTTGTGTCTAGTCCCTGGAAAAGGAGCTTTCCGACAGACTGGACAGGCACCAGCAGGAGTTTGTGTCACTCCAAGATTCGCACAGGCAGAACTTGAACTCCGTCAAGAGAAACCATGGCAACATGGTCGAGCAGTTGAAGGAGAAGATTCAGAAGCTGGAAAACGAACTCATGCAAAAAGGTGAATGTGTGTGTGTGTGTGTGTGCGTGTAGAGTGTAATTTAATGTTGCGGTAATACTTGTAGTAATAATAACTAAATAGTATGTCATAACTAAATCTTTATTATTATTATCTTGTATGATAGTAATATAATATTGAAATAACCCGGGAGTCCGCAAATAAGTAAGTTAACTAATAAGTTTATTAGAGCAAGTATTCAGTTAACGGAACTGAATAACGGAAGTTAAGTGCTTAAGGAATGAGCTACTTAAGGATGCAAATGGATATTTGGGCTTCCGAGTTGTCTGGATTCTCGCTGTTTGTCATGTGATTATCGAGAATGCTTTATACATCATTAAGTGAGATTCCTCGTGCCCGAAAAAGATACCAAATATAATGAAATATAAATTTAATTATTTTAGCAATGTAAACTTAATTCCAAAAAGTTCCAAAAACTAAGTTTACAACAATATTTAACGTTAGTCAATTTAACACATGTAAATGCATGAGATTGATCTTCATAAATAATGAATTTTCTATATTACGAGTTACTGAACAACAACTGAACCACCCATTATCAGAACAATCCAGCACACCTACAACCATCGTCGTCGACAACACAATGCCTCAGGACGCCAACGGCAATGTCACCTCGACACCCGCCGACGATGTCGAGAGACGAACTCTGCTGGAAAAATTGGACCATCTGGAGAGGAAGAATGCCAAGCTGGAGTTCGACTCCGCTCAGGTTCATGCCGTCGACAGGAAGAAGACGGAGTTGATCGAGATGCTGCAGAGGGAGTCGGACGTTTACAGGGAGGACGTCAAAGTGGTAAGGGGATGGGGGTTCGACGTTTAATTGACGATGATGACATTGATGGTGATGATAGTTCGTATTTAACTAGCATATAATTAACAAAATATGTATTATCAAAATTCATTGAACTGTGGTTACATGTTACGGCCATGTTACTATAGCATATCAATTCAATAGCAAAGCTGACCTATTAAAAGTTAAATTACAACATCGCAATTAACATCTAACATATTCTTTCCAGCTGAGTGAGAAACTCCAGAAGGAGATCCTGTCAAGGGAGGATCTTTTCAAGGAGTTTCAACTCCTGCTGGAGGAAAACCAGACGCTCATGGACCAACTGAACGCCATGAAGCTCGGTCACAAGTCGGAAAAAGACGAACTCCAGAAGAAAGTGAAAGATCTGGAAGAACGACTGTCGGAGTTCGTGCCGGACGGTCGAGAGTCCGGAGAGAATTTGGACGACTTTGAATCCAGGATCATCCAGCTCAAGAAGGAGCTCATGGATGCCGAGAACGCCAGGATTTCGGAGTCGGAAGATTCCGCCGAGAAGCTTCGAAGTCTCGAAGGGAAGCTGTCGGAAGTCGAGGAGGAGTTGCGGAGGTCGACGGAAGACTCGAAGAAAGCGATGGACGACGTCGAAGCCAAGAAATCAGACTTGGAGGCGGAAAGGGTGTTCTTAAAGAGGAGGGTCTCGGAACTCGAGGAGCAAGTCGAAACCCTGGCAGAGAATTTGGCCGAGTGTCAGAAATTGAAGGAGAATACAGAGGCCGTTCTAGCTATGGAGAGGAGGGACAGAGAGTTTGGAGCTGTCATCGATAGAGATCTCTTGAAGCAGAAGAACCTAGAGCTGGAACGAGAACTGGAGAAGGTCGCTTCTGCATTTTCTCTCCTGGAAAAATCGGCAGCTACTCTGGAATTGGATCTGAGCTCGGCGAAGGAGGAGCTCGGAAATCGAAAAGTTGAGCATCAGGAGAATTTGGAAGAGGCCAGGCGTGGATTCGAAGCCGAAATCATGATGCTCAGAGATGAAGTCAGTTCCCTGAATGAACTCTTGGCAGCGTCGAAGCAAATGGAAGGACGTGAAAAACATCTTGAAAAAATCATGAAGAGAATGACGACCTCAAGTCGAAGCTTCTGACTGTTGAAGCAAAACTCGAAGACCAAAGCGACTCCTCTGATCTCAAACCTTTGAGGACTTCCGCAGACGAATCGAACTCCGATTTGCAAAACCTGAGGAAAGAAGTCGAAGACTTGAGAGAAAAACTGGAGCAGTCTGAATCCGTCTCCACGCTTTACGAAGCAGAAGTGGAAAGGCTTTCCTCGCTGGAAAAACAACACGAGGAGCTCCGGAAGCTGCACGAGGAACTGAAGACGGATTACGACCGGCTCAAGAATGACTCCGGGGAGAAGTCCGCCTCGTCCGAGGTAGACCCGAAGGTTGAGGTTTCAACTCTCAGGCTGACAGTTTCGAAGCAGGAGGAACTCATAAAGACGTTGAACGGAAAATATTCGAACGTCTTCAAACTGCTCGAGGACAGATCGTTGGAATTGTTCGGCAGTGAAAAGATGCTCGTCAGGCTCGACCAATTGCAGGCGGAGGTGGGTGGGACTCATGGAAGATATTTTAAGTTTGTAATAATTAATTTAATTTTCTACTGCTTTCAGGTATTTTGTACATTTTGGTAACGAATGATGATTCAAATTATTATTATTATTATTATATTATTATTATTATTATTATTACTATTATTATTATTATAATAACTCTCTCACACTCATTTACCATCTTCACAATCTCTCATAACCATCCACCCACAGCTCGAATCCCTACATAAGGAAAGAGAGCACATGATGTCCATCCTTGACGACAAAACCAGGGAGGCGAGCACCCTGAAGGTCGAGGTCCACCGTCTCATGGATGCCGTGTCGGCCGGGAAGGCTGCCCTCAACAGGCTCCAAAACGAGAGGCAGAGTTCGGTCGCTGCTACTGCAGGTGGTTCGATCGTTGGAGTGTCGTCGTTAAATTCTGGTCGGTGTTGTTTTGGTCTTGTCGGTTTAAAATGCTCGATTTAATAATTTTAAAGCTTACTTCGTTTTTGTTAGTATTATTATTATTATTATTATTATTATTATTATTATTATTATTATTCTGTAACTAAAACAAATTGTAACTTGATTTATATAGCACCATATGCATAGCATCAGAGGCGCTTCTTGTAGCCATTTATATAGCGCTCCTTCCCAAGGGCGTTGGCGACAGTGCAGGCTGGGTTTCGAACACGACACATTACGACTGTTGCCATTACCGCCTTATGCAGGCACGTAACCCATTCGGCTAACCTGCACGCTTCAATAAACATCAACTTGATCTCTACCATCAGGTCAGGGGTCATCAGGAGAGACTGAAGAAGAAGAGAAGGAGAGCATGAAGAGAGAAGCAGTGAAGAAGCTCTCGCAGATGATCAAGGACAGAGACTTTGAGATCGATGCCCTCAACAAGAAGAATGAAACTCTGTTGCAGGTCGGTGATCGTAACGGCTGAACGATGACGGTGGTGGTGATGATGGGCATGGATGGGTGAACCGGCCTTTAACCTTCATTTTTGTTTATTATTATTAAATATAATAATAATTATTATTATTATTTAGTCTTAGTTTTTGTCATCAATTTTGTCATTATCATAATCATAGAGTACTCTTTCCTCAGGTCCTGCAGACTCAGTCGAACGAGTCGATGAACCACGAAATCAAGAGGCTGCTATCCGAGAGAGATTCTCTTCAGAAGCACGTCTCCTCATTCCAGCTGGAAAGGGACCAGCTGGTCAATGCCCTTGCACTCCGGCAGTCGGAAAACTCGGGCTACCTGGACGAGCTGAGTCGGCAGAGGAAGGTAGCAGAAGAACTGAGTGCGGAGTGAGTTTTTGGAATGTGTTGTCGATGGTGTTGGTGTTGTCGATGGTGTTGTTGTTGTCGATGGTGATGTTGTTGTTGTTATTGATGTGCTAATGTGATTTAATTGAGATTAATTGTTGTCTGGTAATGTGTTGTAATTAATTAATCAATGTCTTGAGATTAATTGTTGTTTGATAATGTATTGTAATTAATTAATCAATGTCTTGAGGTTAATTGTTGTCTGGTAATGTATTGTAATTAATTAATCAATGTCTTGAGATAAGTTGTTGTCTGGTAATGTATTGTAATTAATTAATCAATATCTTGTATTTAATTGATCAGTGTATTGTAATTAATTAATCAATGTTTTGCAATTAATTGATCAGTGTATTGTAATTAATTAACCCATTAGATTAGAGAGACTCAGACTCTCTCACAGGTCCATGGCCCAACAACTGGACGAGAAGCAGACGAGTCTCATAAAACTGCTCGACGAACATTCCGACACGCGACGAAAACTCACCCGCCTGGAAAGAGAACAAGACGACGACGACGAACCGCTGCGCGATGGTGACGAAAATGGTGAAAGAACCACCAGGTGCTCCTTCACCATCGGGACGACCGAGGAGGAGGAAGAGGAGGGTGACAGGGGACTCGGGGAGCCCACGAAAACGAGAGTGGAAGAAGAAACGATCGAGAAGGAAGGAAGCCTTGAAAGTGGAGAGGCTGCTAAAAATAGAGTCAGTGGAAAGACGTGGTGGAGGTGGTGGCGATGATGATAGTGATCGTGATGTTGATGATGATTCTGGCGCAGAGAGCTTCAGAGGCATTATTGTGAAAATATGAAAAAAAAAATCGAAAAACAAAACGAAAAGAAACCCATTGGAAATTCCCAGAGTTATTTTTAGTTTATCGGTGGCCTCAGTTTGTTGCTACTTAAGTTTATTATTATTATTGTTTATATTATCATTATTTATATTATTATTATTTTCATCCAAATCTAGTCTAGCTTGCATGCCTGCAAATTCAGAAACGATTCGATCTTCTGTTTATTATGCCTTCTCCTGATAGTGATCAACTCTAGTTGCCAGCTTCAATAAACCTATTTTTGTATTATTATTATTTATATAAAATCAAATATATATTATTTAACAACAAATTTTCCTGATTGAATTTGGGTTTACTTTTAATTACGATTAATTAATTAATTTATTTTTTAATAATGCCTCTGCAAACTCTGTCGCCATCGAATAGTGAGCGTGACGTGTCGTAAGTTGAGGTCGTTCGGTACTTCTTGACTGGGTTTTTCACAAAAATTGTCTGTCTCAGTCAAACTTATTACTATTATTATTATTATTATATTATTATTATTATTATTATTATTATTATTATCAATATTATTATTATTATCTGCTTACCTTATCTCTCTCCTAGGGTCCACCTAAGAAAGATTTTTTGCTTCTTTTTTCTGTCCTTTCCAATCTTGAGTCCTCCTTCTTTCCATCTCTAAAGTTTATCTCTTCGTTCGTTGACGCAAGAGGAATCAGTCGATACTTGCAGGTTCTGAGATGCCTTTTTTTTTATATTTTAAGATTTTACTTAAGATGAAATAAAAAATGTAATTATGAAAATGAAATTATATCTCTGAACTCATTGTCTTGCTTACGAAACCAGTTGATTCTGTGGAATAATTTCCAATCTTTGTGAACAACATTCCACAAAAGCACACTTTAGTTCGGCTCATTAGCATATTTTCTATCAAAGCGTTTCTATATTTTTCTATTGGCTGCTTCAAAGATGCATCCTTGTGTCTCAACCTGTGATTGGCTCTTTGATGGATCAGCTTAGCCAATGACACGTCGTGTTACACTAATGATATTCAAATCTGAAACTCCAGCAAAACTCCGGTTCCCAGCAACGCGTGGTCGTTGTGAATTTAAAAGCTGCTTTGAGTTTGCTGTTGTCGTTGTTGCTTTGATTTTAGAAGCTTTTGAGTTCTTTGGTTACAATGATCTAATTAGAAATTTGTTCGTCATCTGTTAGAGCACGAATGTTTGAATTGTGTTTGCTTTCTAGAATTCTAGTTTTGATTTTCATTTTTTCTTCCCCCCCTATTTTCACCCTCACCATCCACACAAAAACAAAACCACTCACTCAAAAAGACCAAACGAGCGAAGAGATCCGCCCGCACGGCAAGAGGCGAAAGCGACGACTCGGAGAGAAACCGAGGGAATAGAATGGTGTCCGGAATGGTGGAAAGGATGGTGAGAGAGAAAGAGTACGTCGTCATGGAGAGGGAAAAGACGATCGCCGAACTCGAGAGCAAGATTTTGTACTTCGAGTCGGAACTGGTGAGACTCCAGGCAGCTCTGGCGTCGTCTGAGAATCTGGTCAGGCAGAAGGTGGGCGATTACGGATGGTGATGATGATGGTGATAATGATTCTGGCAATAGGTGATGATGATTCTGATGATGGTGATTCTGGTGATGGGTGATGATGATTCTGATCATGGATGGTGATGATGATTTTAGTGATGGTGGTTTTGATGTTGGTGATGAAGACTATTCTGTGACAGCTTATTGTTGATGATGATAATGATGCTATCTCTTCTTCATTTTCTTTTCTGGACTGTCGCTACAGGATTCTGAAATCTCTTCCTCGAAGAAGCAACTCGAGTCCTTGAACTTTAAACTCCAAGGTGAGGTCAACAGGAGGTCGGAGGTCGAGAAGGACCTAGAAGATGTTCGATTGAAGTGAGTTTCTCGTCGGTCGGTTGGTTGGAACTCGCGCGTTTGAAACTTTATGCGATTATCGTTCACGACTCCATTGGTGTCTCCAATCATGGAAGTGTGTTGAACAATTTACGCTGTTATTATTTTTTCACGCTCCGACAAACAGGATGACCGAAGTAAACTCGGAACTGTCTGCAGCCAAAAATTCCAATGCCACGCTCACTTCGACCGTCGCCCAGAAGGATCAGGAGTTGAACGCCCTAAAGCAGGAGCTCGAAAGGGCAAAACCGATCTCCTCCCCAGAAGCAGACGACGACGCCCCTACCACCTTCGGCAACCACCCGAGCATTTTCGGGATCAACGAGGAGTTCCCCGTGCCGGTGGAGAAGGCCGAGTCGCTGTTGGAAATCGTGGAGAGTTTGCAAAAGAAGGAGGAGGAGTATGTGAATCTGGTCATTAATTACCATCAGGAGAGGGAACAACTGTACCTGGCTGTTCAGTTCCATCAGAATGAAGCCCTGGAGGCCAAGAATAACGTCAGTTGGTTTGGGAACGATGATGATGATAATGATGGATGGGAATGATGATGATAATATCAATGGATGGGAATGATAATGATGGATGGGATTGATGATGATTGATGGGTTACCTTTTTTAGTTGATTATTAACTTATTATTTTGTTATTGCTATTACTATTCTTATCAACTCCGAACTACTGTCGGAAATCAATCCCCATTCCATCGTCATCATCATCGCTGCCACCACCACCGCCACCGTCATTTGACCTCTTTCTGTTCTCCCCATGGCAGCTCTCGAACATCCAAGATAGCGAGAGGAGACTCGCGAAGGAATGCGACCGGCTGCGAACCCACCTCGTCTCCATCGAGGAGGGTTACACCAGGGAAGCCCTCGAGGCAGAGGAGAGAGAAAAGGACCTCAGGAATCAATTGGCAGCTGCCCAGGAAAAGATTGCATCTCTTACCGATTCTGTACTTTCCAATAGGTAGGTATGGTTCAGTTGAAATAGGAATGTGCTGGTTACTTCATATAATTAATAAATAATCATAGTGACTCTTCTGGCTGGTTCGTGTAATAAATAAATAAATAAATAAATAAATAATAATCGTGCTACTTAGCTGATGAGCTCTAACATCGTGGCATTTTAGTTGTTAAGTATTGATTGAATAATCAGATAACAGTTATTTAATAATAACTTATAATATGCTATTATAATTTTTTAATGATAGTCATTATGATTCGTTAACACAATTATTTAATGATAACGTAATTCAATAATAGTCGGATCATTGAATCCAAACTAACTGCAGTAAAATCATTATTGACAACATAACCATTCATAGTTAAGTTAATTAATCAATCATGTTAATTAGTTAAGCCAAACTAATGAATAAACTCCATCCTCCTAAACCACGTCGATCCATCAATCCATCCACCCCTCCTTCAAGGTCGGACCTTTCCAAGCAGACGGAAAGCCTGCAGCTTCAGCTTCATTCCATTTCCGAGCAGAGGGACAACGCCCTCATGCAGCTCAGCTCCGCCCAGGAGACCATCAGCGGTTACTCCAGCTCCCTGTCGAATCTTCAGATGGTCCTCGAGCAATTCCAGTCAGGTGAGTTGCATTGCATTGCAGGTGTGTTTAGTATGAGTGCCGGTGAGTGGGATTGAATAGGCAGGTGTGTTAAATTAATTCCACTAGAGGTGAGTTGAATTATGGTAAAGGTGTGTGTGTGTGTCTGACTGTCTGATCTGATTTGTCAATGTTAGATGGATTGGTTATTGTACACATATTTTTAACAAATCAAGTTTGTGGTTATAAATAAGTTATAAGTTTATTAAGTTATGCAATAAATAATCAGTTATGTGTTAATTAATTAATTAGAGCGAATGAATCAGCAGTCTCTGGAGGTTGAAAAGTTCCAGGTTGCCTTCAACAGAAAG
This sequence comes from Whitmania pigra, assembly GCA_021613335.1. Classification (NCBI taxonomy): domain Eukaryota; kingdom Metazoa; phylum Annelida; class Clitellata; order Hirudinida; family Haemopidae; genus Whitmania; species Whitmania pigra. The sequence goes on along the minus strand of JAJTWR010000404.1, from coordinate 534,377 downwards.
CAGATCGAGTGCCAGCAACTCCAGAGTCAAGTCCAGTCGTTGCTCGTCAGTTTTAACTCGATTAGCTGATAAATCGTTGAGCTATGATGATGTTGAGTTGATGATGATGACGGTTATGCTGACAGTTACGAAGATGGTGATGACGACAATGATGATGATAATAATAATGGTGCTGAGGATGATGATGATGATGACTGCGATGATGATGATGATGATGACAACTGCGATGATGATGATGATGACAACTGTGATGATGATGATGATGACCTTATCCTTTCCACCTTATCCTTGCAGGTTGAGATGGAGGACCATACTGAGGCCATAAGGGCAGCACAGAGACTGAGCGAGCAGATGGATAAGAAGGAACACCTCATATCCGCCCTTAAAGAGGAAGGTGGGTTTTTTATTTATATTACTAATTTATTATTATTATTATTGTTATTATTATTATTATTATTATTATTATTATTATTATTATTATTATTATATTATTATTATTATTATTATTGTTGTTGTTATTATTATATTAGTAGAATTTTCGTTTAAATAAATCATTAATTATAAGTATCATTCATTATAAGTTATTTAAATTTTTACTATCAAATAAACAAATCAATAAATCATTTCATAATTTTTATTTTTTGTTCACACTTTTTACCTTCAGTAAGGCTGAGAGAAATTGAACTCAAGAAGACTGAGGACGAGATCAGGAAACTTACGTCGAGTACTGAAGCAAAAGTCGACAAGTAAGTCTTGCACTCGTTCCACTTCGACCCCTGACCTAACTAACATGATCTAAATTTAAATGACCAATCACATTTAAGGGTGCTCATGAAGAGCCTTCTGATTGGCTACTTCCATGCTCCCGCCTCGAAGAGACTCGAAGCCTTCAACGTGATTGGACACATTCTGAACTTTTCGAGCGAGGAACTCAACAATGTAAAAACGTTTTGAATCATTTTGTGATGGTAATGATGATGATGGAGTTAAAGATAGTGTTCATGATGATGATGATAATGATAGTAATAATATTAATAATAATATAATAATAATAATAATAAGAAGAAGAAGGATAAGTACAATGATAATAGTAATAATGATAAATTAGTTACACTACTACTAGCTACAAAACGACCAATATTTCGTTATGAAGTTTCATGGCCTACAATTTTATTTAACCTTTGCCCTTCAGATCGGCATGTCTGGTTCGGGTAGTAGTGGATGGATGGAAGGAATATTTGGGAAGAAACCTTCCTCGCCATCATCATCATCATCGAAGAGTCGTCAATCCAATCTTAACCAGGTTAAGATTAATTTGTCTTTTAACCTCGACATGTAATGGTTGATTAATTAATTGATCATTGTTTGCGATCATAATGTTAATCGATCATAACTTTAAATAGTTAACCGACTATTAGTTAGTCAGCTTACTGCATCCTCTTCTTGCATTTACGAGATTCATTAATTAAGCTTGCCATAAATTTCCTCGTTTCCTAATAATCAACAAACCAAATTTTCCCCCACAGTCCTTCTCCGAGCTGTTTGTCTCCTTCCTCGAGCGAGAGTCCACCCCGAGCAACCCCGACCCTGCCAACCTGCGCCTTCCGGCAGAAAGGATGATCGCCGAGCAACAGAAAAAGCAGCAGGACACGACGAGCAGGCCGCGAGGCTCTCCGGCCTTCAACCCCTTCTCTGTCCCGATATCCACGGACCCCGTTCTACCGTCGTCCCAAGGCCCGGCCCTATTGGGTACCCAAGGGTCTGCCAGCTCGGTCCTTTTTGAGCAGTCTTCAAACCTACTTTCTTCACAGATACCTCCCACCTCTGCCTACTACCCTTCCATAGTCCCCCCTACCCTGCAGGGTTCGAAAGAAAAGTCCGCCTCCCAGAGAGATTCCTTCGTGCCGATAATACTTGCCGCGGCCGCAGCCTCGCCATCGATAAGTCCGTTGTACGGGATCAATAACGCCAGTGGTAATAGCAGTAACAATGTTAGCGTATCAAATGTCCGTACTAATTACAGCAAGCTAAAGAATAAATGATCCGTTAGTTTAGATTCCAGCATTTGTGAATTTGTGATCGTTTTCCTCGTTTATCGCTCTCTTTGTGTCGTCAAAAATCTGATTTGGCACGATTTGGCTGAATCGACGCTTGTGAATAATTTATTATTTCTGTTGTCTCATTGCAAGCTATCTGATATAATGTCACATATGCTATCTGCTAAATAAATAACATCAGATCTGATTCCAATACAAACTGGATCATACAAGATGCCTCTGCTAATCTGGTGATTAAAAAATAAATGTATAAAATCTGTTTCAATGTGGTAAATCTGGCAAAACCGAGGCTGAAATCTGTGATTTCACTCGAAACCGTTCCGGATGTCAGCTCCAAACCCTCGTTTAAACCGGCCATAAGATTTGACGGATTGATACGAAAGCAAACTACTCGAAAGTGCAACCGGTGGTCACCATTACACGACAAAATTGTAGTCGTTGATCCTGATTAGCACAAATTGGCACCTCTGACGCTATGGACACGGTGCATTAATATAATTATTATATAATTATTATTCCTTGGGGATGAATAATTACCGAGTCACAAGTTCATGATTTTGTAGAGAGGCGGTTTCAGCTTAAGACACTCGAACTTCTCGAAGACCTCCTTGTAGGTCAGAGAGGAAGGAAAGACTGTCGTCTTGCTCTTTTCTTCCAAGTAAACGCCTAAAAAATAGTCTTGCCTGGTCAAGCTCAATTAGAATATCATAATCATGACTACCTATTATAATAATAATGATGATGATAATAACAATGATGATGATTACAATCATCATCAGATGATTCTTGGTGTGCAGGTTAGCCGAATGGGTTACGTGCCTGCATAAGACGACAATGGCAACGGTCGTAATGTGTCGTGTTCGAAACCCAGCCTGCACTGCTACAAGCGCCCTTGGGAAGGAGCGCTATATAAATGGTTACAAGAAGTGCCTATGCATGTGGCACTATGTAAATGAAGTTACAATTACAGGTTGTGACGATGATTATGATTACAAATGCGACAGAAGGTAAGCTACTACTAACCGAGGGCATTGGTGTACGGGTCTGCGATGCTGTGGTCGTCCGAGACGAACGGGATTCCCAGCAATTCCCTGAGCTTTGCCATTATGGTCTGGCATCAGAGGTGATGTGATTTACAATTAAATTGTGTTTGGAGGTTAGAAATGAGACTCTAATTATCAATTATGATAATTATCAATAATGATTAATAATAATTAATAATAATAATAACAATAAATATCAAGTACTGATTATCGATAATGATAATCGTTAATTAAAATTAATTAGTTATTAATATATTTTAATAGTTAGTAGTAAAAGTGTAATTTTAATTGTAATGTAATTTAACTAAAGAACCTTGATGTCTTCAAAGTCATGGATCCCCATCTTGGGCAGAGTCGAGGCGTTGACTAAAATCAATCTCTTGCCATTTATGAAGTTGTTCTTGAATGCATGCTGTGGAAATGATGTCGATGCTGAATTTATTATTTTGGCAGGTCAGTGGCCAATTGACGTGCTATTGTAGAATTGCTTGATTCTAACTAAGCACACAGAAAATTTGGAAATAATAACAATAAATTTGGGCTAAATACAAATAAGCAAATGACCTTGTAGTGTGGAAAACCCAAGCTTTCAATCCAATTCCCAACCATCTCTGCAGTCCAGTTGATGCAACCAGGAACTCCTTCCTCTTTGATCTCTCAAAATGTCATCAGCAACTTTCACTAATTACTTCATTAATTTACGCATCAAATTTCAACATATAAAATATATTTTTGAGTGTTGAATTCCTTTTTTGGCTCTGAGGTCTAAAAATGAGATTTGAAACTTGTACAATGGGCTGGTTGTTAATTTCCTAATTAAACGAAAATAACAACTGATTTGTCCTAACAATTCTCTAATTTCAAAAATATAAAAACAAAGCAAACAGATTAAGTTTACATACTCATCACAGAAGCTTGATAAGATCTTTGTGAACTCAATCCGCCACTGTACAAGGACAACCTCGGAGGCTTGAGGAACATGCTCCCGACCTTCGACAGCCTGGTTGATCTATTAAAATAATCTTCGCTAGTTTTCGGATCAGTCGTAAAATCCAAACTCTTGCGGTGAGGGTAAACATTAGAGCCATGCATTCTTGTTTATGTTATTAACATTAATTCTGCTTATTTTCTAGTAAATGTCTTTTGTCCTAGTCTTTAAATAAACAGAGCGAGATCGGTTTCCAATAGTTACGCAGAAATGGCTGAATAAAATGAGCTCATTAAAATGTTGTAAACAAATTTAGACCACTACAACTTATTTAAAGCATTTACACTTGTGAACATATTATCAAATATAAAAATATTTTGCAAAAATGTTTTGACATCATTCTAGACAATGACCGTATTTACATTCTCACCTTGGGCTGAAGCAAAGTCAAGGGCGTCATTTCAGCATTTTCCAAGAGGGGCAAACCTTTACACAACTTTCTAAGCCATAATTCAGGCGGCATACGATCCTTTTTGTATCTATTTAAAAGTCAGGGAGGCCCCGGTTATTTATTTATTTATTTGATTATAGTCCGTTGCATAACTGAGATGATTTGGACTTTGCTACCCCGGTGACGTGCAAGACTTTTTTTTTGCCTTTCAAGGCCAAATTAGCATGACAGGGGAACGAAATTCTCGTCGGCGGTCATGCCTACAACCAAACCAAAGCGCCAACGAATACCTCCTTAACGGTAGAAAACCTTGCTTTTTGAGCAACCTCAGTCTGCAACTGCCAATGTGCCAGAACCACCATTTTAAACAATCTCAGTCCGTTTTAATGCAAAATGAGCACAATAAAATTCAAATTTTACAACATCTGGGAGTAAACAGAAAGCTTTGGAATTTAAAACAAACAAAAAAAATCAATATGTCAGTTTCTCATTCCTTGGCGTCTCCGATGCCGTCCGGGTTGATGGCGAAGACGGCTTCGGCTTCCGGCAGACACGGCGAGTCGTAGATCTTGCAGATGCGTGTCTCGCCCCTGCCCTTCCTCAGATAGAGTCTGTCGAGTAGGCATCGTGACCAAAGTATTAGTTAGCTGATAGGTGTTAGAGGTCCAATAATAATAATAATATAATAATAATAATATCATCAGCAATAATAATAACAAACAAAATTGATAATATGAATATCAAAATACTCTATAACAATAAAAAAAATGAAAGCCAAATAATAATAATAATAATAATAATAATAACAATAATAATAATAATAACTCTGAACCAAAACCGTAAAACCCATAATCATAAGGACAATCACAAATTGGACATCCAAACATTTCACATCCCACCTGGTAGTGGAAGCATGTGCGATGATGTTTCCACCGATGGGCTTCTTGGGGTCGGCCTGGAACATGGATGCCCCGTCAACCTGAGCCACCACCTGGTTTGTTATCACCACTGCCACACCGAACTGCAAAGTATGGAAATCATCTTCAACAATAATTAACAACAATAACAATAATAATAATAATAATTCCAAAGACAATAATAAAATTCAATAAATCGTTGTCAAGGATGATGTGTCAAACGTTACTGTCTAGTGAGGTTTTGGAAAGTTCCGTCGGTTAAACAAAGTATCATATGTATTATTTGCAAACTACAAAAATTGAACATCAAATGAAGCTACGAACAGCAATGACAGCAATATAAAACTACGCAATGCAATATAAAAATAGGATACAATGCAATATAAATTATATATTACAATACAAATTATGCAATACAACACCAAAGTACTTTAAATGCACTCATACAACACAAATATACGCAATACAATAACATACTGCAACACGACCGACCAACAAACACACAAAGTCACAAACACGAACCTCGTCCGCCAGTCTGAGCAGCATCCTGAGAAACCTCGCCAGGTGCATCTGACGGGCTGCCAACTCCCCCCTCCCCGAGTAGTCGGTTCTGTAGAGGGCCGTGGCACTGTCCACGATCAACAGGGCATACCTGGTTTGGGAGTATGAAATCTTTCTATAACATTGTCATCGTCATCACCGTCGTTAAATTATTATAATTATAATTATCATCATCATATGTTATCACTTGTCACATTTCCTAGGGTATCACACTTCAGTGCCATTGGGCAAGAAACTAAACCAATGGAGCGAAGAGCAGACGAATAATTAATAAGGTCACCGACCTGGATTCGGACATCATGGCGGCCGCCTGCACCAGAAGTTGCAGCTGATGGTCGGAGTTGTAGGCCCTCGCGTAAGCCACGTTGTCTAGGACATCGCTGCCGTTGAGATTGTACCTTTGATGAAATGAAAAATAAAAAGGATTAAGAAAAAGAAATTATAATTACTTATTATTTACATAATTGAATTTTAAATTATGCGAGTAATTATTGTTATTATTATAAATAATGGAGACCTTTCGGCGACGGCCAGAAGTCTCTCCGGTCTGAACGTTCCCTCCGTGTCGATGTAGAGGCACTTCCCCTCCCCTCCTCCTGAGTCGATCGGAAGCTGCGAATATTCACGAGATCGACGTGAATGCATTATGCTAACGATGGAATAGACCACGAAAAATGCAAGCCCTAGATGTCCTTATCGAGATATCAAACGGAATCTACAAAGTGAACCCCCGTCATCCACCCACCTGGCAAGTGACGGCCAGGGTATGGCACAGCTGGGTCTTTCCGGTCCTAAACTCCCCGAACATCTCCGTGATGGATCCCGTCTCGAGCCCTCCGTTGAGAAGTTTGTCCAGTTCCTTGGACCCCGTCGTCAGCTGGATGATCTCCGACCTTTTCTGGTGGAATTCCGTGGCGGTGGTGAAGCCGAGAGGGACGAGCTTTTGTGCCTCGGCCTGGAATTACGAGGGACGACTAAATGAGGGTGATTAGTAGGTTCGGACGATCGATTTTGACGGCCTCATGATGGTTTGGCCTCTAAAATAACGATGCAGACGTGATGTACCGTACCATGATCTTATCGGCCTTGGCTTCCGATATGCCCTTGATCGTCAAGAGGTTTTTCTTGGGAGCGAAAGCCACAGACTCTACCGTGTAGTAACCGGCCTCTTCCAGTTTCTTGACGTCCGAAGCGCTGATCCCACATTTCTGATTCCACAAATGAAACAATATTTGCAAAATAAAATACATAATACATTCACTAAGTTACTTGTAACTGATACAATAGCAGTCAGAAAAGGAAGTAGGTGCTGGTTTGACCAGATTTATATTGATGAGATAGTAAAATTAACATAAGAGGCTTAATAAATTTCATCTTGAGGTTTGTTCAGAAAGAAAATTTGACAATATTCAGATAGTGAAGAATATTACTTGAAGCTTATCGGCTGTGATGCAGTAAATTACTTATATAAAATTTACCATCCACACTAAAAATTTCACTTTAGAATTTAAATGCACTTTTAGAATCATCAGTAATATTTCTCTAACTAATCAAATTACAACCTCAAGTGTGCAGATAAGCCTGGGTCCCAGATTTTCTTCATCTGCTTCTTCTGTAGCTTGAGGTTGTTGTTGAGCCTGTTTCTTCTGTTGTTGTGCCATGTTAACTGATTTAAAATGAGCAATACTTTCTAAAATTACTTGAAAGAATTATTTTAAGGAAAATTGAGGATATTTATTAATGTTCGCGAAAGCACAGACATTGCTGAAACGTATACATGTTAATCATTCGCGAATAGTGAAATTGACCATAGTTGAGACAGCTTAATTACCGGGAAGCTCTTATTGTTCACTAATTGTTTAAATTCGTAGTTGAATCGGAATTCCGACTTCTCGAAAATCAGAAAACTAAGCAAATAAACGACAGATCAACACTTTGAAAAGCACCGCGCCAAACCAACCAGTTGTTTTGTATTCAACTACTTTCGCTTTTTTTTTAAATTAATATCTAAAAGACTAATGACACAACATTTTTGACTATTTTAAAAACTAATTTTTAATCAGTTGATCATTTTTAATGTTAATCGTGCTGTTAACTGGCGCTTTAGTAAATGTAATTAAATAGTAAATTATAGCACTGCATTTATTGCATTTATTTATTAAATAATCCTATTCAAAAATATACAAGTAATTTTAATTTTCATTAAATTTATACTGGACACCTGGCGTCAGCAGATGTGTAAGTGACTCATTTGCAGCTTCAGCATCATCACCACTTCAATATGTTGAAGCTAAACACAATACGGTTGATAGGTTAAACATTGACTTAATAATAAATAATAATTATTTTACTTCAAAAAAAGTAATCGTCTTTTAATTTTAGATACTTATCGTTTATAAAAGTTGTAACTTTGTTAACGAAAAATGGCCGCGGTAAGGATTTACCAGGGCGTAGTTGTGGCAAACGCTTTCAACTTTTTTATGGCCGCCGGCCAAGCATGCTTGATACCATTTTTATCGTTATATTTTCTGTATTTGGACTTAAACCCACTTCAAACCGGATTGCTACTCGGGATAAAGGCTCTTACCGGCGCCCTCAGTAGCGCATTCTGGACACAATGCGTTACAACGACAGCGAGGAGGTTGAAATTTGTGTTAGTATTTTCTCTATTGATTCTGGTAGCCTCCCATTTGGTCATGGTTCTGATGCCTTCGATGAAAGCGGACAACCGGGACCTCTTTTGTCCTTCTCCTCCAGAGACTTCGAACTTTCCTGCAGTAAGAAACTGTTCGCAGTTTGGCAACCAGAGTTCATGTTCCGAGTCGACGGACTTTCCGGAATTTATAAAACCGACTGATCGTGGTACTGATTTAGACATGGTTACGGTCTTTCCAATGGAAAACGATACGACGACATTAACAGAAACAACAGTAACTACCACGACGAAATCTTCTTCTGCAATCCAAGAAACCCTCACAACGCCTTCCATCCGAACTTCCAGCGTCGTGACACTGGTTGGAGCTTCGCCAGGAGAATCGGAGACTACCCTGAGCAGAATCACCACGCCTCCGAACATAAACGGACAACTCAATCCAACAATTCCGTACAACAATTTGGACGATTACTGGCAGAAGGACAACACCGACTACACGTACAGCAGGAGGAAGCGACATTCAGGACACGAAGAAGACGAAGACGATAAACCCGATCTTTCAGAATCTGGTACACATGCCGAAGAGAAAGAGCAGCCATTTTCAAACAAGCCGAATCTAAACGTCCAACCGTCTGACGATGGTGGTAAGAGTTTAAAACGAGAGTTGGAAAATAGATTGAAGAGCATCCAGAATCAGGTCTTCAGTGCCATGTTGGTCCTAGTTGTAGTGTCGGAGTTGTTTTCGTCTCCGTGTGAACAGGTCTCAGACGAGTTGTATGCGTCTTTCCTGGAAAGCAACGAACTGCCCATGTCCAGTCGTAAAACGACGGGGTTGGATTGATATCCGTGATTTTAGTTTTTCTTTAATTTGTAAATATCATTGTTGTGTTATTTTTATTAACTGTATTTATTAGTATATAAAGAATTTCATTTATTTAATGATGTGTTTTCGATACTTGGAAATTGAGTAACTGTACTTGTATTTGGAGCTTTGTACTTTGTACATGGTTAATACTGTAACAATCTTGAGATAGCTCCGATAATGTTAGAGGGATATTGATAGTAAGTATTATTAATGAATAATTTTACAAAACAATAAATGTAATTATCGTAACAGTAATTATTAATTGCAATTTTAAAAGTATGAATTACATTATGAATTAGCGAGTATTAGTAAAAAATATATTAAATAATTATTACTAAATCAAAACCTTTATCTCTCCATAGTTGCTGGTCATTACTCGGTGGGTCAATAACCCCGTGGATCATCGTGGCCCTCATCGACAGACTACCCTGTCATGTACCCCCCTCAGGAAGCCATAGGATCCTTTTCCACTTCTGGATATTCACCATAGTCCACCTCACCACATTCCTTTTCTCAATTTGCTTTCCATCCATGTCCAGCCTTCCCCCGGACTTGTCTAGGGTACCACCCGATAGCTCATTATCTCACCATCACCATCATCACCATCACAACAAGAAATGGGCCAATCTGGCAAGAGGCTTAAAGTTAGTGGCTACCAGTGGTAGAACAATTTTGGGTAGCATCACCATATTTGTGGTAGGCTTTGTACAGGGTGTGATTGGCACTTTCTTACCATGGGTCATACATGACCTGGTCAAGGACGGATCGGAATTCTATATAGGTTGGCTGAACTTGTTGAGTAATAATTAATAACAATAATAATAATAATAATAATCATAAATAACAAAATTAATATTAAATATATCTTATTACAATTGCCAACTAAAATGAAGCAATACAAACATTAATTAATAACAATGACATAATAATTTATTTAAACGTTGTTACACTTTCAAACTAATTATCCCAGGAGCTGTTATTGGTCTAGCCAGCGCCGGTGACCTAGCTTCAAAACTTTTCGGCGAGTGGATTAGCAGGAAAATGGGTCATCTAGTGGCCATCATGTTCGGTCTCCTCATCACGGCCACGAGGCTGACCCTGTACGGATTCCTTATGAGACCATGGATGGCCCTAATAGGGGAGTCTGCTCACGTCATAGGGGGGGCTTTGATAGCGACCGCCGTGGCTGACCATCCGGCATTCAAGCTGACCAGCAAGGGAATTGACAATGAAAATGAAAATGGGAGCTCCAAGAAGCGAAAGCATTCTAGAGGCTACGGCAGCCTAGCCTCGTTTGCTGCGGCCGAATCGATGAGTGTCAACTCGGCCTTGAGGCTGATCCGAACGGGGTTTGGGTTTCCCGTGGGTTGCTGCGTTGGGGGGGTCTTGGCCCACCATTTCGGAATGTCCATGGCTTTCTGGGCTGCCGCAGGGACTGCTGTCGGCTGGTGCGTCTTGTTCGGGATTTTCTACCCCTGCTGCAAGACTCGCTGCGGCAGAACCAGTCGCAAGAAGAAGACCACGGGCTTGGCCTCGAGCCTTTTGACGCGCCACTACAAGAGACTGTCCAAGGCCGAAGACGATGACGAAGATGAGGAGGAGGAAGATGACGACGACGATGAAGATCAGGTCGACGATGACGTCAGCACAGAAGAGGAGAAAGCCGATTGGATGGCGAGAAAGCGTGCCCCTTGAATATTAAATGACTCATTAATATAGATGAAGTTCGTGAATAATTAATAATTTGGCGTGCTATTTGTAATCTCTAACACGTTATCGGAGCAATTAGACTGATTGAGATGTGTATATAAACAACTTGATCTATTCGAACTGGTGATCTGGGCAGGAGGGTGGAAGGCGGCTCAAAAGGATGAACAAAAAACCATAGGGTTCGAACCCCAGAAAACTATTTTTGGTGTTCGATTGAATAAGTTGGGTTGATGCGTTCGTTTCTTCGTAATTAATTTATGTTATTATTATTATGATTATTATTATTATTGTTATTATTATTATTATATTATATTATTATTATTATTATTATTATTTATTATTATTATTATTATTATTATTATTAGTATTATTATTATTATATTATTATTATTATTATTATTATTATTATTTATTATTTCTTTAGTTATTATTATTATCTTCTTATGTATTATTATTATTATTATTATCTTATTATTATTATTATATATTATTATTATTATTATTATATCTTATTATTATTCTTCTTCTTATTCTTATTATTCTTCTTATTATTATATTCTCTTCTTATTCTTCTTCTTATTATTCTTCTTCTATTAATTATTCTTCTTCTTCTGCTTATTATATTCTTATTATTCTTCTTATTATTATTATTATTATTATTATTATTATTATTATATTATTATTCTTATTATTATTCTTATTCTTATTATTATCTTATTATTATTATTATTATTATTATCTTATTATTATTATTATTATTATTATTATTATATTATATTATTATTATATTATTATTCTTATTATCTTATTATTATTATTACATTGTTGTTGTTGCTCTTTTAGAGTTATAATTGTTGTTACTCTTGGGCCTCTCTCTTAGTCACAGCAGCCTGGTTCATCTTGAAAACATCAACGTTCGGTTTTTCCACTTTCGGTTTCATTTTGAATACCTTTTAAGTTTGAGATAAACAGAACAAAAAATAAAGCCTTTTAATTCGTCATGTCATGCTTCCGAGATGATATACCAGCATCATTATCGACGTGATCCTCGTCTTCGTCATCATCATCATCGTCTTCGTCGTCGTCATCATAATGATGATAATCATCAGCATCAACGTCATCGTCCAGGTCATCATCGTAACCCCGTAAAGACAAACCTCACGCGGCCTTACGGCGTAGGGGCTGATAAACTGTCCGCGATGGCATTTTATAGGTGCCTTCAAATACTTTACAGCCCTGGCTTTTCCACCTTGTGCATCTATAACGGATTTCATCCGTGTGTGGATGGTCGTACGTGCCCGCGTCTTAAGGGATGAGGGGTTGAAGGAAGGATGGTTAGATGGATGGATGGAAGGGGGAATAAACGGATGATGAATAGACGAAGAAGTTAATGAATGTATTGAATGTTGAATAAATTTTTGAACGATGATCGATGTGAGCGTACTTGAGTGATGCATGATGTTTTGAAAAATAAAAATCATCATACATTGACAACAACACCCTAATCTTCCTCCCCTCTTCCTCCTCCTCCTCCTCTTCCTCATCATCATCATCATCATCATCACCGTCATCGTCATCGTAATCATCATCATCATCATCACAACTAGAGGAAGGAATACAAGCTGATGGAGAATTGATCAGGCAGCTGAAGACTGATGACCAATAATTTAAACATTGCTCACACTACTTGGATTGATTCTCTTTAGCCGTGTTATGTTACAATAATAATTTATTATTTATTTGTTATATAATACAATTACATATATGATAACTATTAAGATTATTATTAATAATTTATTTATTATATAATATAATATTTTATTATAAATAATTGCAATAATTCCAGTAATATTAATAATATTTGTGGTCATAATCCAAAATTACCTCAGGCAAATAACCTGCTAATGGTTATCAAAAAAGGGCGACAAGATAACAGCAGATCACTGCAATACAATCATCATCAGCACCACAGAAAATTAATAATTAATTAACTGTTTATTAACATTGCAAAGCTAGATCATTACCTACCATAATTTAACATCCATAATTTGTTTCCTCGGCCATACAGCCCAGTAGAGGGGCCTAAAAATACTCCATTTGATTACATAAAATTTGAATGAAATTCTTCACAGCAGTCGAACATATATATTATGAAACTGATATGCTAATCGAAGGTGTTTTCAAAAATAAAAATACGATAACAATAATTACTATTAAAATTAGCATAAATAACAATAAATAACCATGGCAATAGCAACAGACGTCATTATCTTCATACTTATAATTATTGTAATCATAATAAAAAAAAACTCTCTCTCACTCATTCAACAATCCAAAATTTACCAATCAATCATTTTATTTCAGGCAACTAGCCCGTGAAGGGTTACAAAAATGAAAAAAGAACGGATCATACATATATTGCTCATTTTGTCGAGCATGTTTGTTATGAAATCGATACACTAACGAAGGTGTTTCTAGATTAATAATAATAATAATAATAATAATAATAATAATAATAAGAATAATAATAATAATAATAATAATTTTTTTGTTTTATTTAACTTTTTTATTTGAATCACCACACGCTAATTGTATAATTATTAATTGCTAATTAAACTTTTAAAACGGCATTTGGAATATAAACAAATTGTAAAACCAAGAAGACACGTTTCCAACTTCCGGTCGGCATTTAATCAATTCTAAGTTGGAAGAAAGGGATGGCGAACGAATGAATGAATGCATGAATGCTTGAATGCATGAATGAAGGAATGAATGAACGGATAATTAAATTATTTTTTAAATGCTTTTTTTCCTGACAATTCTTAATTTCATTGTCACGATTTCAAGCCAGAAATTTTAAAATAAATTTTGAAAATTGTTTCATTTTCTCGCCAAAAAAAGAATGAGAACGGTGGTGATGATGCTGGTGACGGTAATAATAATAATAATAATAATGATAATAATAATAATAATAATATAATAATAATAATAATAATAATAATATAATAATAATAATAATAATAATAATAATAATAATAATAATAATAATAATAATAATAATAATAATCATAATAATAATAATAATAATAATACTAATAATAATAATAATAATAATATAATAATAATAATAATAATATAATAATAATAATAATAATAATAATAATAATAATAATAATAATAATAATAATAATAATAATAATAATAATAATAATTTAAAAAAGAAATAAAATCATTCCTTTTATTCTGGTTGTGCATTACCTAACTGCTGGCCCTGAAATGTGATTAATGGCCGCATTGTCCCCTTAGAAGAAATTTGTGAGCATGGTACTTTATGGAACTACTTTTTTTATTATTATTAATCATGATTAATTAATAATAAATATTATATAATATAGAGATAGCATGGAGATGGCGAGATAAGAAGTGAGCGGATTGAGAGATCGTTGCAAAGGAGGGGTTTTATAAAGGATTGCGTTAAAAGTGTAGATGGAGCCGAATGGACGGATGGTACTGAATCTGCCGATGTGAATTTGTAATTATTAAGAATATGATTAATAACAATAATAATGAAAAAAAATAGCATGAATAATAATTACAGTAAGAGTAATAATAATAATTACAATAATAACGATATTATTATAACTTTGAATTTAAATAAGAGCAGCTGCAAATTTCGATTTTTGATTATTAAAGTGTAACTGTAAATGTACAGACAGTAAAGTGGAATAAATTATTTGCTATATCGAGATAATTTGCGATAAACGTGGAATATGCTTACAAATGTTAGCACAATAAAAAGAACTAATATCTATAACATGTATGAATTTAATTTTTAAACAGTTAAAATAAGACAAGCGATTTATAAAAATCCACTATAAAAATAAATAAAACGTCGCTCGCTTCGACGATTCTCGGCGTCGACATCGCCAGCTTCATCGGCTACAAAAGCGTCGGCTACATAAGCGTCAACTTCATCGGCTTGAGAAGTGTTTGTACAGCCATATAGAAGGGAGACCGATACGAGATGAAGTCGTATCTCTCAGTTAGGAGCTGCAAATGGAACGTCATCTCGCGACAAGGTCGTAAAATCATACTCGGCTGCAACTACAACTACAGCTTCAGTAGCGACACCGGCGATCGGAAGAGAGCGTCGTCGTAGACTTTGGAAAATTTGGGGCTGAATTGGATGTCTGGGCGTAAATTCTCCACTGGAAATTACCAGAGATTCATCATCATAAACATCGTCGTCGTCGTCGTTGTCAGCGACAGCAGCAGTAGCAGCGGTTCTTGTGGCCGTTACCACAGCTAGCGACAATCATTTTGGATTTGTCGAATCGTCTGATCAAAAATAAAAAAAATGATATTAAATCACTATTAATATTAAAAATGATTAACCGTAATATTTAATAACAATAATAATAATAAATAATACTACTACTACTACTACTACTACTACTACTAATAATAATAATAATAATAATATAATAATAATAATAATAATTGTATTTATAATTGTTATTATTGCACCTACAGTAGTATGCACTTTGGAATATTCGACAAATATTATGATTCCATGAGGTATGAAAGCCGACATGAGGACGTTATTGCTCGATTTGGTCGCCTTTTTGATCTTCAGCCAATGTTTGGGCGGAGGTTGGGATTTATATTTTTATTTTTATTGTGTTTTATTATATCAAATCATCCGTTTGTCAATCCATCCTTTCATCCATGTTTTCATCCATGCATTCATGCATCGATCAGTCTAATTCATTCATTCATTCATACACCGACCATCCACCCATTCAACTACTCAATCTATCCATCTATCCATTCGATTCGAACCACACATGAACCCATCCTTCCATACATGCATCCTTCCTTAAATCCATGCATTCATGCATATATGCATATATTCATTCACTTATTAATTAATTTATTCATTCATTAAAATTTACCTATTGATTGATTGATTGATTGATTTATTTATTTATTTATTGATTCATTCATTCCTCCATCCATCCATCAATTTATTTGTTTATTTATTCATTCATTCTATCTCTCGATCCTTTCCATGCACTCATTCGCTTGCTCGCTCATTCATTCATCAGACCAGCTTTATCTATCTAACTATTATCATCATCATCATAATCATCATCATCACCATCATCATCATCATCATCATCATCATTCCTGTAGAAAATCGTAAAACTCCAGAGCAGCATCAACAGCAACCTTTATCATGCCATAATGAGACTTTCAACCGGTGCAATTCAAGAAACCCTTTTGAAATCCCGTGCACTGCTCATGGCTGCTCTATCCAGGTCATGACGGAAAGAGGTCGTCCAATGAGAATTCAGATGGGAAGATAAACAAGAGAGATGACGAGTACTGAGTACTGGAGACTGGGAGAGTGGGATGGGTGGGGCAAGTGGTGATGAAGACGATAACCATGGCTTGGCCACCACA
This sequence comes from Whitmania pigra, assembly GCA_021613335.1. Lineage (NCBI taxonomy): Eukaryota > Metazoa > Annelida > Clitellata > Hirudinida > Haemopidae > Whitmania > Whitmania pigra. Next base: position 517,726 of record JAJTWR010000404.1, on the reverse strand, counting down.
GGGGTTTTCTCGAAGCACGTCTGAAATTTATTTATGTTCTGGTCGACCCTGGGGGCATAAATCCTTATGGGGAGAATGAGGTATGGAGTTGATGGATAGGATGGATGGATGGATTGATGGAGTAATGGGTGGTAGGGTGGATATATGGATGAATTAATGGGTGGTTGGGTGGATATATGGATGAATTAATGGGTGAGTGGGTGGATGGACGAACGGATGGGTGAAA
>JAJTWR010000404.1:495000-512500 GCA_021613335.1 Whitmania pigra | reverse complement strand
CTGCTTGATTGGACGGATGGATGGATGGATGGATGGATGGATGGATGGATGGATGGATGGATGGATGGATGGATGGATGATGATGGATGGATGGATGGATGGATGGATGGATGGATGGATGGATGGATGGATGGATGGATGGATGGTGGATGGATGGATGGATGGATGGATGGATGGATGGATGGATGGATGGATGGATGGATGGATGGATGGATGGATGGATGGATGGATGGATGGATGGATGGATGGATGGATGGATGGATGGATGGATGGATGGATGGATGGATGGATGGATGGATGGATGGATGGATGGATGGATGGATGGATTGATGGATGGATGGATGGATGGATGATGGATGGATGGATGGATGGATGGATGGATGATATTTACTGGAGGGTGTTTATTAATTTAGAGTCTATTAGACTATTATATGTCTATTAGAGTAATACGATTTGAAAAATGATAAAAATAGAATTTGTGAATAATAGCATTAATAATAGCATTAATAATAGCAATTAGTAAATAAACAACAAAACATTAACATTTATAACAAAAAATTGGAAAAAACAATTCATTCTATATACGCTCCATTTATTCACATTTTTAAATTTTAAATTTAATTTTTATTTAAATAAATCTATCATATAATTATTTTTTAAATTAAATCAGTTATCATTTGAATATTTTTATCAATATTAAATATATTTATTATTTAAATAATTATCATTCAATTTTTAAAAAGTCATAAATATTAATTATTTCCTACTTTTGTGATCCCATCTTTGCTTCAAAAAAATTATTTTATCGCACAAATATTATTAGTTTGACATTTAAATATTTTTACCCATTGAATAATAACATTATTATTATATTATTATTATATTTATATTATTATTTATATTATTATAATATTATATGATGATTATAATTATATAATAGTATATAATAATAATGATTATTATTAATGAAAACAATAATGAATGAGGAGGAAGTAACTGATTTCATATCTTTTTTTAATTTAATATAACACATAAGTAATTATTTTAATAACATTTATGATATTGCTTTGCTATCTTATTTTGCATGATTATTATTATTTTTTATGAATTATTACTATTATCATCATCGACGCAAAAGAATGCAGCGCTAGATAAATGAAATGCATTTGAGTCGGCGGAACAAAGCAGACATTGTCATGGAGATATGAAGAGAATTAAATGATGATGATGACGACGACGACGATGACGATGACGACGACGATGACGATGACAATGACGATGATGACGATGATGACGATGATGTCGATGATGATGATGATGATGATGATGATGATGATGATGATGACGGTGACCGATTGTCGGCCTGAAATTGGATTACCTGATGTCTTTTGCTTCCGTGCACGACACGCGAAGGAAATGCAAAAATTTGTGATGTTGATGTAATAGGTGAGTGAGTGAGTGAGTGAGTGAGGTGAGTGAGTGAGTGAGTGAGTGAGTGAGTGAGTGAGTGTGTGAGTGAGTGAGTGAGTGAGTGAGTGAGTGAGTGAGTGAGTGAGTGACGTGAGTGAGTGAGTGAGTGCGTGAGTGAGTGAGTGAGTGAGTGAGTGAGTGAGTGAGTGAGTGAGTGAGTGAGTGCGTGGAGTGAGTGAGTGAGTGAGTGAGTGAGTGAGTGAGTGAGTGAGGTGAGTGAGTGAGTGAGTGAGTGAGTGAGTGAGTGAGTGGTGAGTGAGTGAGTGAGTGAGTGAGTGAGTGCGTGAGTGAGTGAGTGCGTGAGTGAGTGAGTGAGTGAGTGCGTGCGTGAGTGAGTGAGTGAGTGAGTGAGTGAGTGCGTGAGTGAGTGCGTGAGTGAGTGAGTGAGTGAGTGAGTGAGTGAGATGACAGGGTGACGACAAGGATTCCTATTCCTTTTCTTAATTACATCACCAGTTTTATTCTCTTTTTATTCAATTACCTGATATTGGATTAGTTTCATTTATAATTTCACTTTGTAATTATTTTCCATTGGAAACGTAATTTTGGAAACAACAATTTTCATAATAAAAAACTAAAAACCTCATGCTGTCTGAACGGATCGCGTGAGACGTGATTGGACGGGCAATTAATTAATTAATCTAATCAGACTGAATAATCAAGCCTAATTTGCATGCTCTAATTACCTAATCGACCACGCCCACTTGACCTACTTGACTTGATCACGACCCAACCCTTCTCGCTCCAGAAGACGACGTATTGTAAACCTCCACGATTACGATAATGATTACGATGATGAAGACGACTATGATGACGACAATGATGATGACAGTGATGAATACGATGATGACGACGACGATGATGATGATGATGATCTTGATGACGATAACGGCAACAGTAGATATTGTGTGACTGAATCGTATCAACTTGGAGCATATTTTTCTTATTATTCAGAACAAAGACTCGTTTCATCGTCATCTTCGAAGCCGCCCTCGTCGTCGTCGTCTTCGTCGTCTTCAACTTCAAAATGGCCGAGTCGCCGACTCGATGAGGACGTGGAACCAGTCCAAGATGGAAAGATGGAAGAAGTACGAGCAGTGGATCTGGAAACAATGGAGGCAAAGAAATGGGTCGAAAATGCGAAAATATTCCAGCTATACACGGACACTTATGGCGACGACGATGATGATGGCGATGATGGTGATGATGGTGATGATGACGACGATGACGATGATGACTCGGATGATTGGAGATTGAATCATGATCATTATCATCATCGTCACCGTCGCCTATCTCAATTTAATCGCTTGACGGGGTCGAGTCTTCGTGACAGAATTGAAAACCATGATGATGATGACTACAACGACAATGATGATGATGATGACAATGACGACTACGACAATGATGATGATGATGACTATGACAATGATGATGATGATGATGGTGATTATGACCACGTTGGACATAACGGCATTGGAAGAAATCGGACAATATCGATCGTTGGAGACGAAAGAAACAACAACAACAACAACAACAATGACGATAGCAGTGCCACTAGATCAGATGACGATGACGACGACGATGATGACGTTGATCGTCACCGTTCGTTACAGTTCACCCTAACAGTCAGTCAATCGTCCGAAATGTCACCATCGTCACCTTCATCTGACAATCCTGATGACCTTCTGAACTCTTCCATCATTTCCGTCACTGCTTCCTCTTCCTCATCATCACCATTGTCGTCATCATCACCATTATCACCGCCGTCATCATTGCCATCATCATTGTTGTCATCATCATCATCATCTTCATCATCATCACCGTTATCATTGTCATCGTTATCATCCTCATCATCAGTATCATCATCAACCACCATCGCGACCACTGACGACGACAATAGCCTGTCATTGAGAGACGCTCGCCTAAATGATAGCCATGAAGTCATCGACGATGCCATCGCCATGGAAACGACCGGAAGTAATAAGAGAAGAGTGCGCGCAGCAGACGCAGACGCAGACTACCGATTTCCCGCTTCCCGGACGGAAGCAGACGATAAAACACTCTCCTTGAATCAGGCAGAACCCGCGCAACCACCCCGACCACAATCACAACTGCAACTACCGCAACCACCGGCGACAATAACAACAACAACAACTACAAAAACAGCGCCAAGCCTGGGCTCCCGGAAACGCGAGAGGCGCGAGGCCGACTTCGAGAAATCCGAGGCCGGCGATTTCGACTTCCAGCAGCCTCGGCCGCTTCAGCGCGACGACTACAGCCGCGACGGCGACCGAAGCTTGCAGCGCGGCAAGGCCTCGCGCGACAAGCAGCGACACGGATCGTCGGCATCGAGGACGAACGCCAGCGGCGGCAGTAGCGATCGCTTCAGCACCTTTTCCAAGTTCGGTCCCTACAAGCGTCCCTCGGAGATCGTCGAGTCGCTCGGCGGTCGCGGCGACACCGACGGCCGAGACGATCACTTGGAGGACTTCTGGTCGGACGAGAAACGGCTGATAAGCGACCTGCTCAACTACTACGAAGACGTCGGCATCATCGGCCGCCCGGTTAAGAACAGCACGCAGACCATCAAGGTCTACTACGGCATGGCTCTCATCCAGATACTCGATCTGGAAGAGACGGACCAAGTCGTCACCACGAACGTCTGGTGTCGCTACGTGAGTTTGACGCCTTGGTGTTTGCTAGCGATGGTGGTGGTGGTGGTCAGGGGCGCAACTAGGGGGGGGGGGCAAGAGAGACCCTGCAATTTTTCCAAATCCGATGAGTTTTTTTTTTGGTGGGGGGGGGGGGATAAGGGGATTTAACTGGTTTGAAACTTTGAGACAGAAGATAGTCAAACTCATAATAATAATAATCTGTTCTATCTTTAATTCTTTATTAATTATAATTGGTAGTTTTGATTTGAACAGTTTCAAAAATTTTTCGACTGCGTCGGGCTTTCGTCCCTTTTCTAAACTTGAGCCCCCCCACAGCATTTTTCGCTGGTTATCTGATGATCAGATAACCAGTCATTTTGACAACCCTGCCTTGGCTGCTCTTGATGCTTTGCAGAATGGCACAATGACTCCCGAGCTTTCGGAGTTCTGCAGCCTTCATAGAAAAGACGCTGAAACTGTGCAAAGACAGTTCCTATTCACATCGACAAGTTTACGTGCTGATGAGTCTGATCCCAATGCATGTATCGAACTTCAAGATCTTTTCTCTGCCACAAGCATTCAGCCCGAGTTGCATTATATGCTCGATGTTGCTCTTACTCAGCCATTTACGTCTTCAGATGCAGAAAGGTCATTTTCTAAACTTCGCCTTATTAAAAGTCATCTCAGGACGATTATGTCTGCCTGTCGTTTGCAAAGTTTATTGAGAATATCTGCGAACAAAAACAACTACTGCATTTCTTCCATGAAATGAAATGGTGAACAGATTTTCACAGACTGATCGAAAAATTATTTTGTAACTGCAAACACATCAAAATGTAATTTAGACTACAACATTTCAAAATTGTTTTAAACTGTTTAGGATCATAACTTTATACATAATTTAGATTAGGTGAAATGTTTAGGATATGAATCATATCATATTACAATTTTAAACATATCATAAACTTTTTTTTTACAGTTGCTTTAACTGGCTTGAAACTTTGAAACAGAAGATAGTCAAGCTCATTAATAAATTATTAAAGATACAAAAAAAGACTGCAGACTTATAAATAAAAACTTATAATAATAATCTGTTCTATCTTTAATTCTTATTAATTAAAATTAGTAGTATTGATTTGAACAGTTTAAAAAATTTTTCGACTGCGTCAGGCTTTTCTAACTTGAGCCCCCCCAGCATTTTTCGCTGGTGGTGGGGATGGCTGTGAGTCATCGTCGTCGTCATTATCGTAATCATTATCGTCGCCGTTATCATCGTCATCATCATCATCGTCGTCGTCGTCATCATCATCATCATCATAGCCATATCTGCCACCTGTTTGTTAAAAGAACTGATCGAGGTTTCCGTGTCCATGTCACGGATCGACGATTCAACTGATTGATTACGGAGCGAGGATGACGATGATGATGATGATGATGATGATGATGATGATGATGATGATGATGATGATGATGATGATGATGATGATGATATGATGATGATGATGATGATGATGATGAGATGATGATGATGATGATGATGATGATGATGATGATGATGTGATGATGATGGATGATGATGATGATGATGATGATGATGATGATGATGATGATGATGATGATGATGATGATGATGATGAGGATGATGATGATGATGATGATGATGATGATGATGATGATGAGGATGATGTTGATGATGATGATGATGATGATTGATGATGATGATGATGATGATGATTGATGATGAGATGATGATGATGATGATGATGATGATGATGATGATGCTGATGATGATGATGAATGATGATGATGAATGATGATGATGATGGATGATGAATACTGTAATGACGATGGTTATTACGATGATCATGACGATGTTGAGGATGGATATGATGGCGATGATCAACTGCGTTATTGCCATCCATCTTCCATTTTCCATATTTTTTAAACCATTATTTAACGTCATAAAATTATTGTTTAATTCACTTATTATTTATTTTTTAATTTACTTAATATTTATTTTTTTAATTTACTGAATATTTATTTTTTAATTTACTGAATAATTATTTTTTAACTTACTTAATATTTATTGTTTAATTTAGTTATTATTTATTTTTTAATTTACTTAATATTTATTTTTTAATTTACTTAATATTTATTTTTTAATTTACTGAATATTTTTTTTTAATTTACTTATTATTTATTTTTTAATTTACTTTTTATTTCTTCTTCAACACTCGTTCACGCCTTCAGAAGTGGAACGACATTTTGTTAAAATGGCGGCCAGAAGACTACGGTGACATCAACACAGTGAGGGTGCCCGTCAACAAGATTTGGAAGCCTGATATTGTACTCTACAATTAGTGAGTGGTCTTTTAGAGCTGGGTTGATGGATTGATGGTGGATTAATGGATTATTATTAATAGTATTATTATTATTATTAATTAAGATTAGTTATTATTATTATTAGTGTTATTATTATTTATTATTATTATTGTTATTAGTATTATTATTATTATTAATTATTATTATTATTATTCTATTATTATTATTATGATTCTTATTATTATTATTATTATATTCTTATTATTATTATTAGTATTATTAGTAGTATTATTAGTATTATATTATTATTATTTATTATTAGTATTATTATTATTATTAGTATTATTGTTATTATTATTATTAGGATTATTATTGTGTTTTTGTATTATTATTATTATTATTATTATTATTATTAGTATTATTATTATTTATTATTATTATATTATTTATTATTATTATTTATTATTATTATTTTATTATTATTATTATTATATGATTATTATTATTATTTATTATTATTATTATTATTATTCTTATTATTATTATTATTATTATTATTAATCGACAGTTTTGCATACTGATGTATTGAAATTAAATGCAATTAATTATGATCACATTTATTTATTATTGGTATAATTAATATGTAAGATTTGACACACTAATTTATAATAACACTATATAATTATAAAGGATTACTATTTAATTATGTAATGTCTGTATGATATTACTAATAATAATATTGTTGTTATTATTATTATTTTCTTAGTCATCACCACTATATTAGTGAGTTATGTTACGTAGTTATATTTGCAGAAACACCTTCATTTGTGTTTCAACAATTCACCAATATAGGTTCCCAAGCGAAATGATAGATGTTTCGTACTTGCTTTTTATTTTTGGCTTCCCTCAAGGGGGTCATAGCTATCGGAAATGACTTAATAAATAAAAATTAATAAAACATAATCATCATCATCATCATGTTTTTCATAATCATCATTATTATTGATCATCAAACATCACTAGACCAACTTTCACCTCAACTTACCTCACCCTTCATCCCACCAACAGCGCAGACACGAGGCTCAAGGAGTACCGTGACGCCATGGCCGTTGTCTCTTCGAACGGGGACGTCCTGTGGATCCCTGCCGCCATCTACAAGTCCACCTGTGCCATAGACATCCTCTACTTTCCTTTTGACACCCAAGAGTGCAACCTCAAGTTTGGATCGTGGACCTACGATGGGTATCAGTTGGACTTGGAGTTCTACGACGGAAAGCCGGAGGTTAGTCTCTTGATTGGTTGACTGGTAGTTAGGGGATGCTGGTCTGGACTGGTTTGACGGGTCTTTGACGCGTATAACGCGCTCACGGCTATAGCGTTACCGATAAAGTGGGATTTGAGTATATAGTGATGTATCTTTATTTTTTGTTAGGTACTTGAAAATACGATATTTTTGAAATTTAACGAAGAATGTAGCGCCAAAGTCGAACTCGAAAGCCGAGGCGCTAGAAAATTAGGCGCAGCACAGACGCCATAACAAATGAGGCGCTAGACTGTCGTGTACAAAAATTCTAAGCACTTCAACAACCCTTGATTTCGACAGAGAGGCAGTGACAAATAGTTTGATGGTCCACAGACGAATAACAAATGGAAACGAAAATTTAGAAAAGTACATAGACAAACATGCAGACAGACAGACAGCCATATAGACAGACAGGCAGGCAGGAGGACAAGCGGATTGGAAAACTCTTGCTGGGGACGGCTGGACTGGATATAAGTGGAGAGAAGTGTGGGTTGCCGATCCTGGGTAGAACAACGCATGAGTAGGTGGGTAGTCGAGTGGATCATCATCATCATCATCGTCATCGATGAGTTGGTAGCCAAGTGGCTAAATGGCTATCTGGATCTACACCACTCCCATTGAATGGGTGGAGGACTGGATCCCCCCTCACAGAATAAGGCCATCGGGTAACACGTTTGAAAACCCGGAGTGATTTTAAAATAAAAAACTAACTTCAATGAAAAGAAAAGCCAGTACTCTTATTCTGAAGTCGTGGCGTTTTGTCCCGGAAGAAGTTCTTATAAAACGATTTATTGGTCTGCGAGGACGTTTTATTTGTGTATGGATGGGGAATGGATGGATGGGTGGACGAGTGGATGGATGGATGGATGGGTGGATGGGTGAATGGACGGGTGGGTGATGGGTGAATGGACGGGTGGGTGGATGGGTGAATGAACGGGTGGGTGGATAGATGAGGGGGTAGCAACATCGAAGGCGAGTGGGGATTTTTCTTTTATTAATGTGACGAATTGGCTCCGGGTACCTCGCTTCAAATCCTAGCTCGTCCCTCATGATTTCGACGTCAGACTTTTGCTTCGCTTTGATTGGTTGGTATTTTTAAGAAAAAAATAAGTAAAATTCTTTTTCGCAAATTTTCTCATTTTAAAACATTTCTTTGAAGTCGTTGGAGTTGCTGAATTATTTTTTTGTTTGAATTATTATTCTTTTTATGATTTAATTTAAAATCTAGACTTATTTTAGTTAGCAAGTTATTATTATTATTATTATTATTATTATTATTATTATTAAATTAGAACGACATATTTATAATTTGTTAATAATCATCACCCTATTACTAATTATCCACTCCACCGACGACAACAAAGAAATCGCCACGGGAAGTTCGCTCCACCCACCATGGAGTCCATGGCTCCACCCACCCGAGAAACAATAAGCCATTGTGAATCCAAGATGAATGCTACTCTTGAAAGGGAAGAAGCTCTTGGGATGATCCTTTTGTGTTTTTTTCTTTTTGAGATGCTCTATCTGGCGGTCGATGTAGTACGGGCAGTCGGTGCGATTGGTGTGGTAGATGTGGTCAGTGTGGTTGGTAAGCGTAGCCCGAGGTAGATGTAATATTTAAAAAGCATTTAGCAACATTCTTTTGAAGAAAAGCATACAAAAAAAAAACGAAATAAGAAATTACAAAAAACCTGCAGCAGTTCCTAACTTCTGAAAAACCCATGAATAATTGAGAGAAAAGAAATGGCAGTCGTTCGCCGTCGCTTTCATTTTAACCTTTCGCGGTCTTTCGCAGCCTCCAAAACAAAAAAAAATGTTCTGCCACACGAAACAAACGTCATAAGTCGGGTGGAAAAACTCAGGTTTAACGCTGTTGCAAAGCATCATTAAGCAAGTCGATAGGGTCAAAATGGTATGCTGGCTTATTAATATTAATGCGGCGGCCATGATCAACGAATGGAATGCTGTCATGAATATTCATAAGGAATTCATAAGCAGCTCGAGCTGATTAATATACATGATGTGAAATCGTTTCAACTTCGAGATTAAATTCTCCTATCAATCTAATGGATAACCACGACGTGAGAAAGATCTTATAAATATTCATGACATGCGATCGCTTTGATTAATATGCACGTTATGCAAATGAGATCCACTGACGAAGTGGCAGATACGACGGTCAGGAGAGGTGGGAGATTCGTAATTTCGTTTTCCAATTATTGTGGAATTAACTTTTACACGTTTTTTGTCATTTAATTACTTTTTATTTCTAGCCTTAAAAGCAATTCGTCATTATACCAGGTCATTGCAATTCACCATCATCAGCAGCAGCAGCTTCACCATCGCCATCATCATCATAATCATCATCATCGTCGTCGTCGCCATCATCATCATAATCATCATCATCGTCGTCGTCGCCATCATCATCATAATCATCATCATCGTCGTCGTCGCCATCATCATCATCATCATCGCATAAGCAAAGGAAATATCTCCGGGCACGGATGATGAACAGCATTGGGAAGAGAAAGAAATAATGACGTCAGATAAGATCATTACAGTCATTGTTTACGTGCATATTAACGAGCCTCTCATTTGCATGTCATGCGTATCAGTCATGGCAGAATGTCTGAAGATTGGTATGTCTGGTAGGTAAATTATGAGACGGTTTATAAAGTATGAAATGGATGACGCATTAACGTCATTATGCATTAGCATATTTCTATGACATTATTTGCATGTTCATTAATTCATAATTAAACACTGTGCCTGCTATAATATTGTTATTGAAGTTTGATTGATTTATTAGGATATTCATTGATATAATATCGATATTGTTATTACTACCATATTATTATTTTTAGTTTTACTATCATTATTAGTGCTATTATTGTTACTATATTTTTTTTTATAATTATTACTTTCAATATAATTATTTCTATAAAAACACCTTCGTTGGTGTCATTTCACAATTAATATTATCAAAGACATTTAATCGTGTGAAAGTGTTTGTTAAAATCTTTTTTTGGCGACCCTCCGCGGGTTGTTTTGCATGAATTAAAATGGTTAAATTATTGTCTTTGAGCATTGTTGTTGTTGTTTATTATTATTATTATTGTTATTATTATTATTATTATTATTATTATTATGATTATTATTATTATTATTATTATTATTATTATTATTATTATTATTATTATTATATTATTATTATTATTATTATTATTAATTATTATTATTATTATTATTATTATTATTATTATTATTATTATTATTATATTATTATTATTAGTATTATTATTATTATGTATTATTATCATTATCATTATCATTATTATTATTTATTATTATATTATTATTATTATTATTATTATTATTATTATTATTATTATTATTATTATTATTATTATTATTATTATATTATTTATTATTATTATTATTATTATTATTATTATTATTATTATTGTTATTATTATTATTATTATTATTATTATATTATTATTATTATTATTATTATTATATTTTTATTATTATTATTAAACAAAGGATATGCAGTATAGTTTGTAAGGGATTAATTATGACTTTAACCATTCATAATGTTTATAGAGAACAACTCATAGACTTTCAAATAAGCAAGGAAAGTTACCTCGATTGTGCGTGACGTCGCTTCCTGAAGGACAATGTTTGTTTAAAATATTTAGATTAACTTTTTAGTTAAGTTAAAGTAATACAATTAAAAAGTAAAATATTTAGATTAACTTTTTAGTTAAGTTAAAGTAATATAATTAAAAATGAAATATGTAGATTAACTTTTAGTTATTCAAGTTAAGCGTGTCGTGAAACTGGCACATATTTTATGTTAATGAATCAAGCGCCTAAAACTGGCTGTTATGAATGAAATATAAATTGGCTAAAAAATAGAAAATAGAAATGACATTATTCAGCTCGGCTAACTACGATTCGGCTGGCGGTTCCCAGGTCTAAAGTGAGTGAGTGAGTGAGTGAGTGAGTGAGTGAGTGATTCGTTGGATTGGTTAACGAACGAATGAACGAGTTCTCTGATGAATGAACAGTTTTGAAGAGTGACGGTCCATTTTGAATTTTTTTTATTTTATTTATTTATTTATTGAAACCAAAAAGAGGGCCACAAGTGACCGCTAACACAAATTGGTGTCTGGTAATCAGTACATATAGAGTGCATATACCAAATTTAGGTCAATTAAATTGTTAGAAACTTTTTCAAGTCAGTGTTGGAAATGCAGGCCTTAAACCGACTATGAGTTGTAGAGTTGACAATATCTGGGGGCAGAGAGTTCCAGGGTTTCGCGATTCGGTTGGTGAAGAAATGGAGCCTGTGAGGGATTCGATTGAATTCAACTCGTTTAAAATAAATCCTTTTCCGCAGACTTATTAATCTCGCTTTGATGAAAAATGTCCTCCAATAAATTTCATTCCTCGTGTTTGCAGTCAGCTTATCATCATCATCTTCATCATCATCATCGTCATCGTCATCGTCATCGTCGTCGTCGTCGTCATCATCATCATCATCACCATGGTAGCCATTTTATCGACGGCAACCACAAACAAACCAGCGAAGATTAAAGGCGATAGCTCAAGAGCATGTCTCAAAAAGTTATTTTTGTTGTTACAGCTTTAATAAAGATCCAGATATTCGAGATGAGAAATTGTGATGATGATGACGACGACGACGACGATGGTGATAGTGATGTTGATGATGATGAGGATAATCGCAAGGATGATGATGATGATGTCTGGAAACGCAATCACTATCTCAGGTGTTTCAATAAATTGGTTGCCTGCAATTCAATCAGTCCACCTTGGACCAGTTGGGAAGCGTGTGTAGAAAATATAATTGAAAAGTATTAATATGTATTATTAATAAATTATTGTTAATATCATTATTGTTATTATTACTCTTATTACTGTCATTAACATTACAATTATAATGTTATAATGATGACGACGTCAAAATCCCTTGGATTCCGTTTTTAAGGGTTCCACAAATTCTGCTCGCCTTCTTCATTATTGAATATTTTAATGATTTGTTTTGTAAATATCAGAAATGAAAAATTCATCATCGAAAATTATCATCACCATCATCGTCTCATCATCATCATCATCTTCATCGTCGTCGTCATCACCATCATATGCTTCGTTGTTGTCATGGGCGAGAGAGTCATGAAATTTATGGTTTTGAATTAAGAATTTTATGTTCATCTAATGTAATTTCCGAAGCCAGTCCAATAAAATATTAATATATAAATATATTCTCCTTATCATTGCCATCGTCATAATTATTTTCAAAATTATAATTATAAATAATGTTATCATTACTATCAGAATCACCTCATGTTAATGCTATTTTCTTATCATTACTCCTTATTCGTATTACCTCTTAGAATATATTTGAATTATAATTGTATTTTATTATTATTCATTCATTATCATAACTATAATAGTAATTTACGATATCAAGCGTAACTATAATATATTACATCAATATACAATGGTTATAACACGTTACACCATTGAATAATAAATATAATAGACTATATAAATTATAATATAATTATTATTATTACGTTATAATTTATACAGTTATAATTTAATAATATTATATAATTATAATTTATTCCACAATTTATTCAGATCGACATAACTGACTACATACCTAGCAACGAATGGATGCTGCTGGTCTACAGCGGACAGAAACACAACGAATACTACCAATGTTGTAGCGCACCATTTCCAGACATAACCTTCACCATAAGAATCAAAAGGATTGCCATATTCTACAGTTTCATTCTGATCCTACCCTGCGTTCTTCTGTCCCTCTTGACCCTGGTCTCCTTCTGGCTACCCCCTGAGACGCCGGCTAAAATACTCCTAGGTGAGTTGGTTACGGTTCGAAAAAACAGAAAATTAATTTTCCTAATGTGACCGAAACCGAAATGACACATTGTCGACGTTCGGCGTCAAAACCGTAGCCGAAAACGAAATTCGGTTGGGCTAGTATGAAATCGAGGTTGTGGGTATTGTTGAATCTATTCTGCGTTGCTTCCTTGTTGTCAGGAGAACAGCTTAGACATCAACAACCTAGTCATCGTCATCACAATCATCATCATCATCATCATCATCATCGCCGTCGTCACCTCAACAATCTAAATTCGAGTTTGAAATCGAAGTCAGCAACAGCGGACCAGCCTGAATCCGAGCAAATAAAACAGCCACAATGGCTCCACAATGATCGATAAAGAGGCCGCCAGGGTCCACTGGTGCTCCGTGAAAATATGGCGGGAAATTGTGGAAGAAGATCGCCCTCGTCGTCGTCATCGCTGTCATCATCGTCGTCGTCATCGTCGTCGTCATCGCCGTCATCATCATCATCATCATCATCATATCATCATCATCATCATCATCATCATCATCATCATCATCATCATCATCATCATATCATCATCATCATCATCAGCATCATCATCATCACCATCATCATCATCATCATCATCATCATCATCACATCATCATCATCATCATCATCATCATCATCATCATCATCATCATCATCATCATCACCGCCATCTTCTTCGTCATCCTCACAATTCCACTTCATCATCATCCATGTAACTAACGGCATCAACAACACGTTTTTACGTTATTATTTAAAATACAAAAATACTAGGATGGGAAACACGATACTGAATTTGATGATGGTTTTGATTCTTAGTAATGATTGTGAAATAATTATGTTTTTTTTTAATAATTAGTAACAATATAATAATTATGGTCTCGTCATCAGTTATAAATAGAAAATAATATTTGTCTTGTCGTTATACTGTAATAATTAAGATGTAATTATAAATTGATATATATAAAAATTATAACATAATTATAATGTAATTATAACTTGTTATCATTAACAATTACAACATAATTATGCTCCTTGTTATCAATATTAATCATAGACTTATGGTATAATTAATATTAACTATAGACTTATCGTATAATTAATATTAACTATAGACTTATCGTATAATTAATATTAACTATAGACTTATCGTATAATTAATATGGTTTTACAAAAATATAAAATATAAAAAAGATGAAATATTCCTGAAAATGATTCTGGTCAATACAGGCCAAAATACTCACCGAAGACGTTTGTAGTCGCTATCTGAGTTCATATTGACACATGTTGACATTACTCATTAGTAGTCCACCATGATAATAATAATAATAATAATAATAATATAATAATAATAATAATAATAATAATAATAATAATAATAATAATAATAATAATAATAATAATAATAATAATAATAATAATAATAATAATAATAATAATAATAATAATAATAATAATAATAATAATATAATAATAATAATAATAATAATAATAATAATTATAATATTGTGATTGTAATTGGAAAATAAAATAGTTTTGTTACTAATAATTAAAAGTGTGAATATATAAATAACAATGAGTGATACTGCGACAATAATCGTTATTACGTAATTTATTAACATTTATTAACGTGCAAGCAATTAGAGCTTTATTATTATTATTATTATTATTATTATTATTATTATTATTATTATTATTATTATTATTATTTTTATTATTATTATTATTATTTTTATTATTATTATTATTATTTTTATTATTATTATTATTATTATTTTTATTATTATTATTATTATTATTTTTATTATTATTCTTATTATTATTATTATTATTATATTATTATTTCATCACATCTTACTTTGTTAATTAATCATCCTCTTTGTCATCCTTATTAATTATGCAATGATTATGATAATTATTGTTATAATTATTAAAATTACTATTTTTGTTAGTATTTTTTATTAATATTTTTATTATCGTTTTGTTTATTTTTATTATTATTATTACGGTTAACATTATTATTACAGAAACACCTTCACCAGAGTATCAATTTCATAATGAATTCTTAATGAACTCAATGAAATGTTATTACGCTCTTTTTAGTTTGGACACGATACTTTTTTGATAACCCTGCGAGGGTTATTTGCTTCTAAAAAAAATGTTGGTAATAAATTTTATTTTGTTAATTACATTGCAATATATTGATATTGGATGAGTGGTTGAGTGAAGGATTGATTGTGATTTATGTTTTTCCATAAAAATTAATTATTATTAATATTACCATTATTTATGCTTCTTCAATTACAATAACTATGGGTTTATTTCTACTTGGAGATGAATTAATTAGCAAATATAAATGAGATATCTAGCTGATGATGGTGATTTGCTGTTTGTTGACAAAAAAATATTTAGGTTAATGACATAGATAGTAGTAGTGTTATTATTAATATCGCAAATACATCCTGTTGACAACATTGTCAACATCATCAACAATACATCTACTATTTGCAATAATGATAATAAAGCAGCAACAAAAGTCCACTAAAGTTCTGAAGGCCAAATTTAAAACTATTTAATAACAATTTAGTTGCCTACTCTAATTTCTTGTTTGAAATTTTTGGATGGCCAACGTGGAGTTTCAAATTTTTAGCTGCAATAGGATTTCATATTTGTCAGATATTCGTAAAGTTTATTATTTAAAATGTTTTAATTATTCTAAATTGATCTGTATGTTACATAAAAAAATTAAATTAATAAATAAATATAAGATGGATTCGTTATTATTATTATTACATTCCAGGCATGAACATATTCGTCTCCTTCTTCCTCCTGTTGCAAATCCTGGCAAAATCAACTCCACCAGCATCGTCAAGGATTCCTCTGATTGGTCAGTGGGTGGTCACGTGTCTGTCATAATATAAAATGATAACAACTGCTATTATAATTATTATCATGATTTGTTAATACATCTAAATAAATGGTTAGTAGAAATTACTATATTGCATGATAATATATTATAGCCAGTGGCTGAGTTTAATTATTACGATAATAATAATATTAATAATAATAATAATAATAATAATAATAATAATAATAATAATATAATAATAATAATAATAATAATAATAATAATAATAAAAGTTGCAATAAAAATAAAAATAATCATAATATCTCAGGTATATTCTTCTGCTTAAACATGGTCATCATCACCTTGTCCTCATTCTTCTCTGCCGCTGTCATCAACTTGTACATGAGAACAGACAAGAACAATTACCTGCCAGAGTGGATCAAGAAGGTGATGACGACGACGATGATGATGATGATAATGATGATGATGACGACGATGATGAATGAAATTTATTGGAGAACATTTTTCATCAAAGCGAGATTAATAATTCAGCGGAAAAGGATTTATTTTAAACGACTTGAATTCAAATGGATTCAAAATAGACCATCACTCTTAGAAACTGTATCTTCATCCGTTCACGCACTAGTTCATTCATTTGTCAGCCCATCCACCTACTTACTCACTCACCCCATCATTTCCTCACTCACTCACTCACTCACTCATTCACTCACTCACTCACTCACTCACTCACTCACTCACTCACTCACTCACTCACTCACTCACTCACTCACTCACTCACTCACTCACTCACTCACTCACTCACTCACGCACTCACTCACTCACTCACTCACTCACTCACTCACTCACTCACTCACTCACTCACTCACTCACTCACTCACTCACTCACTCACTCACTCACTCACTCACTCACTCACTCACTCACTCACTCACTCACTCACTCACTCACTCACTCA